>JAZKJV010004347.1:0-236638 GCA_037367405.1 Ottelia alismoides | reverse complement strand
TCAGGCGTTCTTGCAGCGGGAAGGGCGATGCGGCAGAGGTTTCCACCATTTCCGGCCACCTTGGTCGTTGAGGTTCATATTTCATGGCCCTTGGCCATTTGAGGTATTCTTCATTGATTTTTAAGTAGCCTTCGTTTGATTCATTTAATTTATGTATTAATCACTTGCATTAGTTCAGATTGGGTCTTGAGCCCTCGCTAGAGCTCTTAAGCTCCAACACTCTGTTCGTCGTAAACATGTCATTCTGACCATCGCCAGCAACCTCATTTCCTTCCCCTTCATTTTACCTACACCACTGACCACTCCAGCCACCTTGCTCCCTTCATGAGCAAGCTCTCGGATCTCCACCTCCTTCATTCCTCAGAGATCCGTCGCCATGCCCCATCTCGCATCCTTTCCACCACCTGACGAGGTGAGGCAGTTTGCCTCATCGCTGACATTTTTTGTGCAGGTTGCAGGGGCTGCATGACCCCATAAGGGCGTCAGTTTTTTCTAGAATGTGTCCCTGGTCCGTCAGAACAACCTCGAGCTCTAGAGCCCTCCTTAGCGGGCTCCGGACCCTTTTGAAGCACCTGGAAGATTCACCGGAGTAGCAGGAATGATCAGAGCCATCTGAGGTGCGCGAGGAGGCTGGAGATGTGTGTTGCACCTGATTGAAACTCGCCCAAAGTGAGTTCTTCGTGTGTTCTTCCTGCAACATCGCCCACCATCCGATCTTCCTTCATCTGCAGAAGCCCCAACAACCATCAGATCTCCCACACCTCGATTGTCGATCTCGCTTGGGAGATCTAATCCAAGTTGCTCGCAACGAACTGATATCGTGCAACGTCGGTGCAAGGTGTGACAAGTAAAGATCATCTAGTTATTCATCCGAGCGCTAGTGGATGGTAATTTGCATACTTAGCCTCCCAATTTTTGTGCATTTTCCTCTTGAGCCAATAGGCTATCCCTTTTTCGAAGCATTATCGCAACCCACTGACTTTTGTCTTTAGGCCTCGTTGATATAGGATCGAGTTGGGGTATAATGGCCACAAATGTGTGACTTCCGATGTTTCCATTGGCTTTTGTCTCATGCTGGCAAATCCAATCCTCTGCTACTTGAACTGAGTTGAGCAAAGAGTAAGGTGCAGGTGTGCAAGTTAGGTCACTATCGACAAGAGTCATGCATGTGTTCCGAAATATTCTATTTAGGCAATCAAGACAACACTGAACCTAGTCTTGTGGTCTCAAAGAATTAAGACTGGTGGACCAGAAGCATCTCAATTATAATTCATATAAGGTTCTTGTGATTAAGTGGATTAAGGTCAAACCAAGCTCCAATCTCCAGATTTTACTTAGACTATTTCAATTATCAATATGAAAAATGACAAATGTTACGTACAATGCAAGGAAGTATTTTTATGATGCAAATTTATAATTTTGAACTTTTTATGGATTTTTGAAAACATTTTGCAAATTTTTATGGGTTTTAAAAGATTTTACAAATGTTTTTGGAGTTTTAATTCTACAAATATAGGAATTTTTGAATAAGGTTAGTGAAAGGAATATGTACAATTATTTACATGGGAGTGCATCTATATTTAGAGGTATGGTGGTGAAGGTATAGTTTATACAAGGGATTTAGAAGGTGAATGTCAGTGAGTATTTATAAGATTTTTATATATTTTTTATACATTGTTGTAGGACTTTTATTTGAGTTGTTTTTTACATAAGCTTTTTCAAAACATTTTTGAAAATGTTTTCGTAAACAATTTGAAAACTTATTTTTGCAAATAATTTTGACAAACATTGTTACAAACATTTACAAGCTTTGAAATTCATTTCATAAATATTTTCCAAACAATATATGTAGATTTTTTAAAAGATTTTTGCAACTATTTTTCAAATCATTTACAAGAAGATTTCAAAAGAATTTATTTTTTCATATGAAAGGAATTTTTGCAAACAAAAGGGTTTTTTTCAAAGGTTTGAAATATTTTGTAGAAGCTTTTTAAACAATTTTCAAATGATTTTCAACCATTTTTCAAATAATTTTGCAAAATATTTTTTAACCAATTTATTACAAGTGTTTGCAAAGCATCATTGTATGTTTTATTTATTAGCCATATTATTGAAAATATGAAAGTACGAGTTATGGCTAAAGTATATACAATGTATATATGACCCCCTATATTAAGCTTGAGTTATGTCCACATAGATCAGAGAAAAAAGACGAAGACATAACTCATACTGAGTATAAAAGAGCATATAGTACAATGACTAAAGAATGAACGAATGAGATGTTGACCATCCCCCTATACTTAGGATGAAATAATCCTAAGTATAGCAGACTGTACACAAGGTAGGGAGGGTCAAGGATGGGAATGTATGAAATCATCGACTCGACCTGTCCCCCATATACTTAGGGTAAAATATCCCTAAGACAAGTGAGGGTTCCCAGAAATGAATAACTTGAGTGCTCCCCCCATGCTTAGGACAAAGTACATCCTATGTATATCAATGATGAAAGGGGTGAACACCTTTTCGGAGGAATTAAAAAAATAAAAAGGAAAAGGAGAAAAAAAGAAAACAAAAATGAATTTTGAGATTTTTTAGCTTTATGTGTTTGATCCTTCAAAATTTGAGAGTTCGTCTTGAAACACAACTTCGATAGAATTGATAATGGAGTGGAATGTGTCATGCTCTAAATATGACTTCAGCAATTGTCCGTTGATTACAAATGGTCGTGCATCAGAAGACAATTCAGATATCAATAAACCCTTGTTGTCATGCATAACTTTCGCTATGAATGGCCCAGTCCATCTGCTCTTCAGTTTGCCTAGGAAAATCTTCAACTTTGTACCATTTCTTGATTTTCTCTTTGTGCATAAGGTCATTATTCTATTGATAATCTCGAAACTCTAGCAAATGGTTCAGATGAACTTTACGGTTCTTTCTAGCTCACCCAGAATCAAGGTTGCATATCTTTAACGCCCATAAGGATTTGTGAATTAGTTCTACGAGTAGGTGGCAAGGCTTGTCATTGATAAGGCAGTAGGGAGACATGCCGAGAGAAGACTTGTACTCCATGCGGTATGCCCAAAGAACTGGATCAAATAACAGTTATTAATTCTTGTGATTTGGACGTACAAGCTTCTGCAATATGGTTTTGATCTCCCTATTCGAGCATTCAGCCAAGCCATTTGACTGAGGGTGGTATGACACTGCAACACGATGTTCTATGCTGTATTCTTTGGTCAACTTCTTGACCTCTCTATTGATAATGTGGCTCCCCCTATCATAAATGAAAATTTTTAGTATCTTAAACCGCAAAATGATGTTATCTTTCAGGAAGTGACAAATTATGCGGTTGTCTGTGGTTTGGGTGGGGATTGCCTCCACCCATCTGTTGACATAATCATTGGAGAGCGGGATGTATTCAAAGCCCTGGCTGTTAGGGAATGGACCCATGAAGTCAATTCCCTAGGCATTGAAGACATCAGATATATAAATGTATTTCAGATGCATTGTGTCTCTCATACTAGTGCTCCCAGCCATTCACCGACAGACAGTACATTTCTTTATGTAGTCTGCTGCATCGTTGAATAAAGTAGGCCACCAAAGGCCACACTAAAGTACTTTCATTGTTATCATCTTTCCAGAATGGTGTCCAGCAACTTCAAGCTTGTGGCAGTGGTCTAGGACACCCATGATCTCCTCCTAGGGTATGCACCTCATCTAGATGCAATATGCATGCACTCTGAATAGGTGTGGATCCTCCCACTGGTAGAAGTGAATGCCTGCCAAGAATTTATCAAGTTTGATCTTCGACCAATATGGTGGAGTCTTCTTGGAGACAAAATAATTAAAGATATCTGTGTACTAGGGGAAAGAGGTAGACAAGATTGCCTCATCTGAAAAGGTTTTTGTTATAAGAATGGAGTTTTTCTCAGGAGGCTCTATTTCTACTATTCTCGAAAGATGATCTGACACCACATTTGTGATGCTCGGTTTGTCACAAATTTCCAGGTCAAACTCTTGGAGTAGAAGAATTCAACGAATAAGAGGAGGCTTGGCATCTTTCTTGCTTTGTAAGTACTTAATGGTAGAATGGTCAGTGTAAATAATCACCCTTGATCCGAGGAGGTGTGACATGAACTTCTCTAGCGCAAACACTACGACCAGCAGCTCTTTCTCTATTACAATGTAATTTTCTAGGCTTCATCTAGTGTTCTCCTAGCGTAATGAATCTCAAATGGTAATCCATCTCGTCGTTGTCATAATATAGCCCCATTTGCGAAGTGTGATGCATCTGTCATGATCTCGAAGGGTAGATACCGTCCGACGGTTGTAGGACAAGACATGTGTGATCAGATCCTTCAAGAGATTGAAGGATTTGAGGACCCGATGATCGACCAAAAAATCGACCTCCTTGCCAAGGAACTCAGTCTGCAGTCGGGCAATATTGTTGAAGTCTTTAATGAATCTGCGATAGAAACCGGCATGCCCCAAAAATGACCAGACCTGCTTGAGATTTGTGGGTGGCTCAAGTTTGGTGATAAAATCCACCTTGACTGGCACAACCTCCATTCCATGCTTGGAGATGACGTGACCCAACACTATTACTTCAGTCACTACAAAGTGACTCTTCTCCCATGATAGTACTAGGTTCACCTCATAACATCTTTTCAATGCTCGGCCTAAATATCAAAGGCATTGATCAAAACGATCCCTATAGACTGAGAAGTCGTCCACGAATACTTCGAGAAAACTTCCTACCACCAACATGCATCTCTGGAAGGTAGCTGGTGCATTACACAGATCAAAGGGCATACGACGAAGGTGAATGTTGTCTTCTCTTGATCCTGTAGTGCAATGGCAACTTGATTATACATGGAGTAGTCGTTAAAGTAGCATAAGTGTTCCTTCATGGACAATCTTTCGAATATCTGGTCGATGAAGAGCAATGGAAAGTGATCCTTCTTGGTTGCAAGATTTAAACATTTGTAGTCTACACCAACGCGCCATGAGGTCGACATTCGGGTCAGAATCGCCTCTCCTTTTTCATTTGTGACTATCGCGATCCCTGATTTCTTGGGCATGACATGCAAAGGACTCACCCATTTACTATTAGAGATGGGATAGATAAATACCGCATCATACCATTTTGTGGTTTCTTTCATGACCACCTCCCACATATTTGGATCTAATCTTCTCTGGAATTCACAGAAGGGTTTGCATCTTCTTCAAGATAGATGTGATGTGAGCACAATAATGGATTTATCCCATGGATATCTATAAAATTCCAGCTAATTGCCTTGTAGTTTCTTTCAAGAATCTCAATCAGGCAAGATTCTTGTTCTTCGGTCAAATATGAACTGATGATGACCGGATGCATATCTGACTTACCTGCAAGGAAGGCATACTTCATATTGGAAAGTAGAGGTTTCAACTCAAGGGGAGAAGGAGTCGGCTTCGTGGTGACTTCAAAAACTGAGGCAGTTATACTCTTTCAACTATATGTTGTCCACCACTGTACATTCAAATTTAGAGTGAAGAATATCACACATATCTGTAAGAATTTCATTTTGCTCAGACAAGGATGGCTGCTTAAAAATTTCAGATTGACCATCAGCAAACATTTCATTGTTAAAGACCTCAGGAAATTCGACTGTGCTTTCCCGACCCTCCTCAAGAGAGAGCAACGCATGTATATTATTGTTGTTCATGAACAAATATGTATCTTGGACTTCACTCAAAAAATCATAGTCTTCTTTGACATTTGTGCCAAGCACTCTCGTACAAGATGCCACTTCAGCTAGCTTTGGTTCCGGTACTATCTTGATCGAAAATTTTCATTGTTGGAGCAGAATGTAATCTCTATAATTCCATAGTCTACCTCTTCCTTGACCGCTCGAAGGAATGATCGACCGAGGATGATTGGAGTGTGGAGTAGAGGTGCAGAGTGTCCAAATCTAAGCAATGAAATCGATAGGGAATTGCATCCCTTGGACGGTGACGATGATGTCCTCTGACATGCCCGGACCGATTCTTAGATCTGTCTGCAAACTGCAGAATTATCTTTGTAGGATTGAGCAGTCCTACTCCAAATTCCTTGAGTAGGGAGGAAGGCAACAGCTTGACCAAGGATCCACTGTCGAACAATGTTTGCTCGATCTATTGATTAAAAATATGACATCAAATGAGAGGTGCTCCTTATCTTTCAGTTTGTGTGGGAGATTGCTGATGGCATTCACGGTAGCCATGGTTAGGACGTGCGTCTCTAGTTTTTTTCTTCTTGCGGTTTGGACGCTTCGTTGCATATTCCTCTTTGAGCCCTCATTTTCCTACAGACATATACTCCATGGCCTTTAGCAAAATTTGGACAATCTCATGATCAGACAAAGCATTTTTCATTTTTTTTATGATTTTTGCTTTAATTTCTTGCAAAAAAGGAATATTTTTATCAGAAGAAACTGTATTTGGAAAATTTATATCCATGTCTTTGTTTATAGATAGATGGCAAAATGAACTAAAATCATCTACATGTTGTAGACCAAAAAATGATGCAGTCTTGGTTCCTTCAGTTGATGTCGGTTCGACTGCTGAGGTTGGCTTCTCCATCACGGGCATGGCTTCACCTTAACTGCTGCTATATTTTGTATTTTTTACTTTTCTTCATTTTTCATCTTTTTGGCATGGTTGGCGATGTTCCATCCAAAAAATCTCTAGCCCCATTGGTGCACTGGCTGAAGATTCACCATCGTGTGCTTTGCTTTTTTTTTCCTTTGCAGTTGCAGATGCCTTGAGTGTCCTACCGCTCTTTAGAGTTACAACATTAGGTAAAATAATATCATTTCTACCCGATTTGGGTTGAACACTGTAAACTACCTGCTGCTTGAGATGGAAATTATTTGGATTTGCTTCAACCTGGGCCAGTATGACAGTCTTGGCGGCTATCAAGACATCAATTTTATGGCTCATCTCAACCATATTCTTGATGAGTTGAGCCAAATATTGTAGAGAAGGGTTGACCAAAGCAGCCTCAGAAGATTCATTTTGATGAGACCACTAACTCTGTTGATAGTGAGGGGAAGTTGTTCTTAATAACCTTGAGAATACAGAGGAGGAGGATGACGAAGAGAAGGATAATGTTGTTGGTATTGCTGGAAGGAGTACTTGTGATTATAAGGGGCGGCCGGCTGTTGATAGTGCTATTGACGGTATCCAAATTGCTACTGGTAGTTCTGCCTCCAGGTATATCCTTGTTGCGAAGGCTGCAATTGTTGGGCTTGGTTGGGCTGATAGGTCTGCCCTCCTTGCTGATGGTGAAAGGGTCAGCTGGCATGGTTCTGGCCATGTGGTTGTCCATGAGGATGGGTTAATTGTTGTTTATTACTCCAAATGCCATTTACCTCCTGGAGTAGTGGTGGAGATGGGGAACAAGGCTCGATGTACTGAGGATGGAACTCAGAAGTTTGGAAACGGCCATATGTGTCTACAGTTGCGGCGGTTGCGACTTGGAAGCCTGCACATAGTACACGTGCTGGATCGGGGGCTAATTGGAACTCGACTGAGGTGGTTGTGGCTGTGTCCGCTCTATCTTCTCAATTGGAGGCTCATGTGCAGTTGTCACTGCATTGTAGGCACTGATAGTGTTCACCAGCAGCTCTAGCTACTTGGTGATGATGTCGAGCTTGTCCAGGCCCTTCATGTATTTCTCGATCCCAACAAGATTCTCTAGGCCTTGCGACCTCTTCTTAATAATGTCCACTTTGGACAGGTGACTCCTGATAATGCTCAGGCAGGAGTTCTCACGGTCCACTTCTTGGCTATCTGCCATATTAACGTTCTTGTAGAGGATCTGTGTCTATGGCAGGAATTGGAAGTAATGAGAGGAGGAAATTGCAGCTACTCCTTCGACCATTTCCTCGAATATCTATCGTACTGCATCCTCATCCTTGCTAAACTGAGAACCTTCGTAGGTGTCGTCAACCATACATTGACTACGTTCAATTAGGCCCTCGAAGAAGTGTCGGACCATACTGGTATTCAGTATGTCATGACGGGGGCATCTCTCTATCAGATCATTGAATCGTTCCCAAGTTTCGTGAATGGACTCTTGGTTCCCTGGAAGATACTTGATATATTGGAGCGCATCAGATTGTGGTGACCGAGATGATAGTACTTGTGTAGAATTGCTGATTTTAAATCCTCCCAAGTCATCATCACTTTCCCCAAGTGGTTGATTCAGTGGAGAGCTTTGCCTTGAAGGCTGAAGGGAAAAGAGGGCATCCTGATTACACCCAACGAGATGTTGGGGTATTGAATAGTGTTGCAGATGCATCCAAACTGCTGCAGATGGATGTAGGGTACCTCAGTTGGGTTCCCGTGGAAGCTAGGGAGTAGATAAAGGAGCTGAGGTTTCAGCTTGAAATGTCCGTGGATCTGCGGAATCTAGAACCACATGGTGATGCGACCATCGCCAAGGTTGTTTGTCTAGTTCAGAGTGGGCTTGAGTCGGACTTTCCTTTCTCCTTCCTCGCCTTCACAGCATCCAATTATAGAGTGGTAATCTTCATCGTCAGGAAAATCATCATCGCCCCCTCTAGGTTTTCCTCCTCTCTCTTCTGATCTTCTCCTGAGATCATTTAACATCTCTTGGAAAACAACATGGGAAAATGCTTGGTCAATCAATTGCTATTGGATTTCCTTAATGAAGGCCATCCATTGAAGCGACATCGGTCGCCCGTGAGGCACCACATGGATTAATTGTTTCAGATCCACTCTCGGACCATGCATGTGGGGGTATTTTGCACACTTCACCCCCCACATTCTGTATTTTCTATTTAGTTCCGAAACTGTTGACTGTAGTCTAAAATAGTTTGGTTATTTTGTATTTCTCCCCCTGTACTACCCATATTTGCACTTAGGTCCAGTCCACGTCAAAATATCTCCCCTTGTACTTCCCATATTTGCACTTAGGTCAAGTCTACGTCACCTCGTGTGCCTGTGCATGTGAGGTGACTAGGATTTTTGCACCTAAGCCCTCAGGGTTTATTTATTTTGTTTTAGTCCTTTTTTGCAATATTAGAGAAATATTTTCTAAAAATTTGCATCTGGCTCCCCGAGCTCTTTAGTAATAACATAAATACCCCTTTTAGTATTGTTTATTGGATATATTTTGGATAAATTACATTTTTGGCCCGTACTCTGTGATGTTCAGATTTGGTCTACAAAACATTAAATATTTTCATAAATGCCCCTGCCAGATTGTATTTTCTTTTTATGGATTTTGTTTTGTGAAAAATAGCTCTAGACCTCTGAAATTCCTAGATTATTACCATAAATACATGATACATATATATATATATCATATATTTTTGGTTAGGTATTTAAGGTTTATTTTCCATTTATTTAAACTTAAAAATAGAGCTATTTTCCCTATTTAGCTGTAAAAATTACGAAAAAAATATAAAAATATTTTGAAAAATCTCAAAAAAATTATACTTTATTTATCTTATTTTGCAACTATAGATCAAAAATCCCTAAAAAATAGAAAAGAAAAACACTAAAAATTAAAAATGTCCAAAATCCTCATATAAATTATTGAAAATTCTAAAAAAATCCCAACAATATTTATTTTTATTTCTGAATTTTATCTACTGTAATTATTATATATTAAAAATAGTTTTTGAAAATTTTGAGGCTTTTAGCTATTTTTAAATTCCAAAATAAATTGGTCTATTTACCTTATTTACTGTTTTGCTTAATTAAATCAATTTAAAATACAAAAAATCAGTAAACATTACCAGAAAAATACCAATCTTGTAAAAAATATAAAAAATATAAAAATATCTCATTTTGTGAATTTTGAGTACTTATAGATATATTTATAAATATAAGAGCTCTCTATATACATATATCTATATATACATATATTATTAATCTTAATTATTATAATAATAATAATAAAACAAGAAATTATAAAAAGAAAATTAAAATTATAAAATTAAAAATCTAAAAAATATATAAAAAGAAAAATGTGAAACAAATAAAATAATTAAAAACCCACAAAAATTCAAAAATCCCTAAAAATCCCAAAAAAATTATTATCTCTTTTTTAGTGAATTTGTGTTGTTTATCCCTCATTCCCCTTGTGTTCGACCCCTACATACTTGCCACTATAGACATTCTTTGTAGGATATAATAAATTTTGTTCCACACTTGCTTGCATTGCTTTTTCTAGACAATGTATGGGTTGATTGTTGATCGAATTTGGCTCTAGTGAGTGGTCACCTCAACAATTTATCTTCGATTCTTGTGAGGATATTATTTTTAGACCCTCCCCAGAGTTAAGTTCATCAAATGGCGTCGTTGCCAGGGAGAAACACAAAGGATATAATTTTGGGTCCATTTACTTCATTATTTTTCTTTGTTTATTTTCTCTTCTATTTGATGTAATTGTTTATTGTGCTAACATTTATCTCTTCTATTTTTCTTGCGAGGGACTTCGAGACGATGGTGACCGCTTAGGTGATTTAAGGCACTTAAGTCGAGGAAACTTGGTCCTTCTGCCTATGGACCAAGAGGAGAGAGCAAGAGAGAGAGAGAGAGAGGAATTTAGCAATGCTTTTCTTTTTATTTTTAGAGAGAGTGCCTTTTATTTTTTCTTAATTAATTTGTAATAATACATGTATTTGGACTTGGACACTCGTGCCTAATTTCCAAGTGTTTGTTCACTTGAGGGCTCATCAGATTTTGTCGTGATTTTGTTGCCTATATTTTCTTTGTTTTCTGTTTTGTACTTTCCACCTTATTTTTATTTGTTTTGTGGAATGTGCCCTTAGCATTTAGGAATTGCTTGATCAAGTATATTAAGGCCAAACACCTATTATCTTGCATGTACCTAAAGTCTATACGTCTGGACTTAGTTTAAATTAATTGTTAGATATGTAGACTTGAAATTATGTGCCGTGAGTGGTCTCCATACCTCGCTTGCAGGTTCCGCTATGGTTGGCACCGAGGAGCCACCAAGACTGGACTCTTGGTTTCTTTCTAAGTGTTTAGCATTTGGTTCTTCACGACATTAGCAATTTTCTGCTCAGGACGATTTCGACTTGCATTTCACACATATAGTATAGGTTTAAAACTTTTTTCCTTGCATCCCGCAAGGAGAGCATTGTGAAGCATTGTAAGTCTTCTAACTGAGCATTCATCATTTAGGCACCAAGGTGAGATTTCCATCTTAGTGTTGCTTTACATTGATTTGTCGTCCTCTCAATCTGATTCTGAGCACCTAAGGTAAAAAGAAAATCTAAAATATTATTAGGTGTTTACTATTGAAAAATACTAAAAAAGGTGAAAATCTAAAAATTTAAAAAGGGACTGCTAATCTCACTTTGACCTTAATTAAAATTTGTAACGAACATCGTTGTTTGGGGTTCACAAAGCCCTCATTTATTTCAGGTACATTCCAGACAGAGTGAGGAACGACCCTTAAGGAATAGAGCCAAAAACCTAATCTGTGTCTGCCTCAACAATCACTTGGGACCAGTGAAATATTGGCGCTTCTATCGTACGTGATTGATTGGGCCTTGTTGACAAAAGGTGTTCCCAACTTGTATGGAGCATCCGACTTGGTCTGAAGTACTGAGCTTAGGCCACACCCTCACGAGCGTGTCTGTCTCATCGGTTTACGTCCGAGTACCTCACTTGCGAGAGAAGTAGTGGTTTCGCCTATCAGCTTCCTCTCTCTTTTCTTTGGCTGAGTAGCCACCAGGGCATGAGGTTGAGGACCTTAAAGAGCGCAGATCACAGGATACAAAGGAGGTGGAACAAGTACGGGGAAACTCTTCCTGGCAGTACATGTCTCCTCTAGGGCTAGGCGCTTAAGGACTCATGGCAACTTTTTGCCTGGATCAACAATCCTAAAATTGAAAAGATAAAAATAGCCGAACTCTTACAGCTTCACATTAGGTTAAGTTGGTGAATCCATTTTGTATTGTGTTTGTTTGGATATAGATTAGGAATCAAAGATCATTCCCGTGTCTTTGTGTCTTTTTTTTCATATTTTCTCTTTTGCATATTTCCTCTTGATCCTTGGTCATTGTGAGCCTTGTATTGTTTTACACTCCTTTTATTTCTCGTTCATCATTGTATCCATCATCAATCTTCCTCATTCCCTTCGTGATGCCGATCCTGGATGGCTTCATCGGACTCTGTTGACAACTACATCGATTCCTTGGGTTCGACATTCACTCAAATATTGGGTGATCTTCAAGAAGATAGGAAGGACCCTTTAGAGTTCTCCTTGGACTCCTATATCTTCACTTGCTGTGGAAATTGAGAAGATTCTTATCTTAGTATCCCTCCTTCTACCACCTTTTTTTAACCAATAAGCCCTTTATTTGAGACATACTCTCATCTCAAACTTGCTCCATCATTTTTAAGGATTGATCAGGTATTATTTCCCAATGCAGATCCACAAACTGATCTTGAGCCCATACATTCCAGCTAACATCAGAGATGGCTCCATCAAGACAAAGAAAGGGACCAAAACTACCAAACAACGAGCAGAATCAGGAGTGGGGCACGAGTCAGAATGCGATTAACATTCGACTACTAGCTTTCATTCAGGTAATCCAACAATAGCTGACCGACCAAGCACTTGCCCAGGTCACCTTCCAAGAAATGTGGAATGATTTGAGGAGGAGATCCTAAGAGAGGGAGATACCTCTAGGATGAGGTGATTATGATGAAAGAGATTATCAATCTGTAGATGGACCTTAGGGAGGTACGAATGAAGGAGGGAGAGGACAACCTAAGCCAACACTCAAGCAAGGAAACAACCATGGGGCCAGCCGCATCAATGAGTGGATCCAGATCCCACCGATCCATGGACATTTGGGGAAGGTGGTGATGACTTGGGAAGACTTGAAGTTAGCTTTTCTCCACAAATATTATCCTCTTAGCCCTCTCAATATCATGTGATCGAAGATCGCTAACATCTCTCAGGGACCCCAAGAATCCTTCTATGAAACATGGGAGGGGTTCAGTGATCTGATCGAGAAGTGCCCCCACCATGACATCCCGAGGACCAGCCTAGTCCAACACTTCATTGGGGGATTAACAGAAGCAAGTCAACATCCGGTTGATGACATTTATAGAGGATCTCACTTCAACAAGGACGAGGATGCAATTTGGAAGATCTTTGAGGAGATGGAAAAGGGAGAGGATGTATTCTCCTCATCTCGTATCTTCCAGATCCAATCGCCACTATAGTAGGTTCTGCGCAAGAATGTAAACGTGGCGGAGACAAGACAAGTCGAAAGGTGTGATAATTTTGACTTGACCATAATTGACAACCACCTATCAAAAGTAGACATCATTAAGAAGAGTCATAGGACCTAGATAAGCTCGCCAGGATCGGGCAAAGAATGAAGGGCTTAAACAAGCTTGGCATCATCACCATGCATCATGAGCTGCTAGTGAACACTATCAACGCCTGCAATGCAGTGACCACACCTACTAAGCCTCCAGCTGAGAAGAAGGAGCTGACACAACCTTAACCACCTCAGCCGAGTCCCAGCCACCATCCTGTCCAGCATGTATACTACGTACAGGCCCCAGAGTAGCAACTACTACAACCATAATCGCATACTCAAACGGTCGTCTACTAGCTGCTTGAGTACTAGCATCAATACATCGAGTCTTGTTCTCTACCTCCCCCTCTCATTCAAAATGTGAGTGATGTATGGAACAATGATCAGCAGCGGACCCATCCTCAGGGACAAGAACAAGGTCAGAATTAGGCAAACCGGCCATTGCAACAACAAGGAGGGCGGAACTTTCTGCCCAACCCAACCCAACAGCAACAACCTCCACAACATGGATACAATTGGAGGTAGAATAACTACCAACAATAGTTTGGATACCATCACCAATAGTATCAATAGTCGGCTACTCCATACCATCACCAGTACTCCTCCCAGTACCAGTAGTATCCTTCTCTTCCTCCTCCTCACCATTCTCAGGGTTACCATCATTCTCCCTCCAACCTGTAGAGCCAGTGATCTTATCAGGATGAACCTTCTGAGGTCGCCCCTGTCAACCCAGCTCTTGATTGTATAGCTCAGTTCATCAAGAACATGACTAAGATGATCCAAAAGATCTACGACCTGATGACCGCCAAGATAGTCATTCTGGCCCAGGTCGATGCAAACCCAAACAACTTCCGTCGTAAGGGGCATGTAGCCTGCAGTGCCCAAACAAATTCATGTAAAAATAATGTCTTTTTATCTAATGTTATACATCTCAGGAGCGGTAGGACACTCCATCCATCTACGCTGGTGAAGGGGAAGAACAAGTATCTGATGGCAAATATTTAGCCAAACCAGTCGATGGGGCTAGAGAATTTTTTGGAGCAGCACCACCTACACCCAAAACAAAAAAAATTGTAGAAAATACAAAAATACAAAAAGAAAGAAGTAGTCCTAGTGAAGTCGCGCCATCCGTGGATATTCCAACAACCGTAGCAGTGCTAGAGCCAGCCGATGGAGCCGAGCCTATTATTTTTGGTCCACTAGATGTAGATGATTGTATTCCTTTTTACCATCTACCTGTACAGAAAGATATGGACAAAAATTCAAATGTTTTTGATGGTGTACATATGCCTTTTCCTTCTACCATCAAATAAAAAATAGTAAAAAAATTAAAAATGCTTTGTCTCATCTTGGCATCATTTAAATATTACAAAATATTATGCTAGAGATGCCTCTTATGAAATACATGGAATACATGCCTCATGTGAAGAAAGGACTTAAGGATTCATGTATAACAAAGCATCATCCCCACACACATAGACGCAAGACTTCAAATTCTGAAAAGCATATTCTTATCGTGGCTACTATGAATGCCATCAGCAACCTCTAGCCTAAGAAAAAAACAAGGGAGCGCCTTTGATTAGATGTGCAATGTTCAACCAGGAGTTCGAGCACACATTGCTCGATAGTGTGTTATCTATCAACCTGTTGCTATCGTCCCTACTCACAGAATTTGAGTTTGAACCGCTTAATCCTACCAAGATGATTATGCAATTCACTGACAAATCAGTAAAGCAGCCTCGAGGCATGTTGGAAGATGTGGTTGTCATTGTCGAAGGGATGGAATTCCTTGTTGATTTTGTTGTCTTGGATATGGAAACCTCCACGTCCCTACTCCACACCCCTATCATTCTTGGCTGGCCATTCCTTTGGACAACCGAAGCAGTAGTCAACTATGGCACTGGAGAAATCATATTCTGCTCCAGAAGTGACAAAGTGCAGATAAAGGCCATTCCAGAACCGAAGCCCACGGAAGCGGTGTATAAGTTAAAGGTGATTGAATCTCAATATTTGAGGACTGTGATTTTTTAATAGAGATCAGAGATGCAAATTTATTTATGGATGACAGAGAAACCCTAGAATTCCTCTCCCCTGGGGAAGGACATGAAAGCACAACCCAACTGACTGATGTCTTTAGGTTTTTCCTGATGTGCCTTTATAAGATGAACAATCCCTCTCGTCTGAGCAGGAAAAGTTCATTGCAGATTTGTGTGATATCCTGAATGACAAAAATGAAATGTCAGTGGTGGACCGACAACAGTTGAAAGAGCTTACACCTACAATTGTCGTTGAAGTCACCATCGCAGTTTTTCCCACTCCTACAGAGCTCAAGCCATTACCCTCCAATATGAAGTATGCCTTCCTTGCGGGAGAATCGAACACGTACCCAATCATCATCAATGCTCATTTGAACGAAGAACAAGATTCTCGTCAGATGGAGGTTATTGAACGTAACCGCAAGATGATAGGCTAGAAGATACGGATCTCCATGGGATCAATCCGTCATTGTGCTTGTATCATATCTACCTCAAAGAAGACAACAAGCCCTCCTGTGAATTCCAGAGAAGATTGAATCCAAACCTCCGGGAGGTTGTTATGAAAAAAATTCAGAAATGGTGTGATGCAGGATTCATCTATCCCATCTTCAAAAGAAAGTGGGTGAGTCCCCTACACATAGTGCCCAAAAAGTCTGGGATCACCATTTTTACCAATGACAAGGGAGAGGAGATTCTGACTAGAGTATTGACATCTTGGATAGTTTGTGTAGATTACAAATGTTTCGACCTCGCCACCAAGAAGGACCACTTTCCATTGCCATTCATCGACAAAATTCCTGAGAGACAGACCGTTAAGGAATACTTCTCCTTCTTGGAGGGGTACTCTGGATATAATCAAGTTACAATTGCTCCTGAAGACCAAGAGAAGACCACGTTCACATGTCATATTGGGACATACGCTTTTCGATGGATGCCATCCGGGCTGTGTAACATCCTGATGAATCTGCATTTCATCATCTTTATTCATTTATTTTAGCTTAAAATCCCTTATAAAATACCTGTATATAATACTAACTCCATTTCTTACTAACTTGCATCTGTGTCTAAATATTGTACATTTTTATTATTTTAACCTAAATAAATAAATAAAGGAAAATCAAGAAAATAAAAAAGGGACTGTATATATGTAATAGATACAGGACGATTTGAACCCCGAGAGAAGGTCAAGACTTGACCTTATCGACTAGGAATAAAGTGTGGGTAGATAGGGTCCTTAATCAAAAAATCCAAAAAATGTGTTGTAAATATTTTTTCTGTGTATATTTATATACTTACACTATTTTATTTGTACATAAATTGGCCTCAAATTAAATAATTTTCAAAACAAAAGTTGTAAATAAAAATGTTTCCTAAATAATAAAAATGTTTGCAAAATAAAATCATGTACAAAATAAAAGTAACCACATCTGGAAAAATCCATAAAGCGATAATTGAAAGACCAATTACGGCTTCATATGAACTCAAATTTAACCAAACTCACTTCCATTGTATTCTAAATTAAATTATCTTTAAAATGGTTGTGGTTTCATAATTTTTGAAGTTACAATTTGAAAGATGATTTTCTGGGGTGATTTATGCAATTTTATTATTTATTTGTACATATTGTATTTGTACTAATTATAAATATTTTCTAATAAAAATAAAAATTTTAAAAAAAATAAAAAAAACAAAAAAATAAACTAATTCCCTTATTTAACTAGGTATATAATGTACCATATGTATATAGTTAAATCCCTTAAATAACACTCACAAAAATAAAAAAATTAACATTTATTATTTAATTTAATAAAGCGATGAAAATAAATTAAAAAATGTAAATAATTTTAACGTTAAGTTCCTTTCTTATCTCTAT
The DNA here is from genome assembly GCA_037367405.1 of Ottelia alismoides. NCBI lineage: Eukaryota > Viridiplantae > Streptophyta > Magnoliopsida > Alismatales > Hydrocharitaceae > Ottelia > Ottelia alismoides. The sequence continues at coordinate 219,365 of JAZKJV010004347.1, read as the reverse complement.
CTCATTTCAAAAAAAATTTCTTATCTTTATCTCATTTCAAATTTCGAATTTCAAATTTTTTTCTTTTCTATTTATATGGTTCCTCCTCCCTCATTTCAATGGGATCAATCTTTGGTGAGAGGAGCCTATTCTCCAAGAGTTTTCTTGTTATAGAGAGGTGCCTAGCCTTCGAGCTGTTCGGTGACAGCGAGTCGGCCTTCGTCGTGGCCATCACGGCATTTTCCACTCCCACGATGAGATCCACATTTTTCTTCTCTTATTTTTAACCAAGGTTAATTATAGTTTAATTTTTTGCATTTTTATTTCGTTGTCTTTTTATATTTCTAGATCTCAGTTAATCATTTTTTATCAATCATCACGATCTAATCCGCCATCGATCTCGATTTTTCACCTTCACATCTCGATCTATCCATGTTCACATTCTACCTTACACGATCTATCAAGTCCAGTCACACACAATAACCAGAGACTCAGATTTATCTTCTATTTCGTCGGATCTGCATCCACTCATATTCTCTACATTTGATTTTGGATCGAGCCGTCGTGCTCCAGTCGGATATCTCTATTTTTATTATAGGTGCATGAAATTTAAAAAAAAATCAAATATATATATATATGCTGCTTCAAAAAAATAAAAAAAATAAAAAAAGAGTTTCTAGCATTTTTGTTTTTACAAAAAAAATAAAAAATATTTTTGTGCATCTACTATTCTATGTTTAGAAAATAAAAATAATAAAAATAATTAAAAAAAGAACATGGCAGGTGCCACCCCTCCAACCCGCAGACGGTGCCCGCTACCCTTCCTCTGGCTCGCAAGGCCAGCAGCCAGCCCACGTCGCCGCTGGCTTTCGTCGGCAGCTGGCGTACGCCGCCACCCTTGAAGCCCCCTCGTGGCCGATCGCATCTCCGCGCCCGTCATCCTTCGCTTGAACCGCCGCAACTTCCCCGCGCCTGCCGATCTTGTCTGCCATCTCAACCGTCGTTGTCAGATCTGCAATCGCAGGTGAAACCCCACGCCGGAGCTCCTCCTCACCCCATCCGCCGGCATCCACCTTGAGCATCAGGAGCGTGTGTCACCTCCCCCACTTGACACTTCTGAAGCTCCTCATTGCCTTCCTCCATCCACCGTTTATCCACTCCACCTCCGGCCGCCCAACGTAGCCTTGACCAACCGTACGCGGCATCTCCTCCGCACCTATTCTCCCACCTCGATCTCCTTGTTGTCACCGCCTGGCTTAGGGATGAAGAAGGGAGGGGTGGCACCCCTTTAGCTTGAGGAATAAGAAACGAAAATGAAGAGCCCACTCCTAAAACCCTAGCTCTATTATTGTGGGCAAATGACAATAAAGCCCTGGAAGTTTTCTCAAATAATGTAAAAGCCCTACCAGAGCTTGTATTTATCTTGGGTAAATTGCAATCTCTACCTCATTTTTCTTTGTCGTTAGGTTTTCATGCACAAATTTGAAGTATTTGCATTTTAGTCCAGTCTTTCCAGACATTTTTTTGCATGTTCTTTTCATTGAAATAAATACTTTTGTGGGTCAAATAATTTTACAAAAAATTTGTTATGTTCGTGTTGTGTGCCTCTTCTTAGTTTAATTTTTGCATTGCATTTTATTACCATTTGATATTATTAAAAAAATCAAAAAATATCATTTTTTCCTATTTGAACTTTAAAAAATCCTAAAAATTTGAATATTGCTTTAAAAATTCCAAAAAAATAGATTAATTTTCTTTTGGTGAGTTTTAATTTCTTTGCAAATTTCACGCATTAATTATTTTTAAAACCCAAAAAAATAAAAACTCTAAAAATATTAAAAAAATCATATCAAATTAAAGAAAAATAAAAAAATGTAATTTGAGTTCATGTTTGTAGATAATTTCCTCTAATTTTTAAGAAAAATAATTGTTACGATTTTTATGTCATTTCATATTTTTAATATATGATATAATCCTATGTGCCCACTTTTTGCATTTTCTCATGTTTTTATTCAATTTAAAAATCCTAAAAAATCAAAAAAGCTTTAAAAAATTACAAAAATAGTAAAAATTCATCAAAAATCCAAAAAAATATTTGGATATTTTATGCATTTTGTCATATTTAAATAATCTAAAAAACTTTTGCATTTCTTTTGTGTATAAAGTTGTCTAGAAAATTATATTTTTTAAAATAAAAATTGCAAACTTAAAAATCATTACAATTTGAAAATCAAAAAATAAAAAAATTCACAAAAACCAAGGTAGTTAGCATTTGAGATTCCTTTTTATTGTAATTGATTTTTCAATTATTTGAATAACCTTCAGGAATTGTAGCCTCCCAGAGTTCGATCCTATTGCTATGCAGGTTAATTAAATAGCAAAATTTCTCTTGCCACATTTCTTTTGTAATTAATTGATCTTAAGGATACCCGCCGAAAGATCTCATCCAACACACCCTCGCTACATTCCAACGATGTATGCTAGTTGTATTTGCAAACAGGGTGGGTAGATTTCTTGAGGTTTTCATGGACAATTTTTCATATACGGAGACTTATACGATCAATGCCTTAGTTAGTTGGACCGAGTTTAAAGAGATGCTACGAAATGAATCTCGTGCTCTCGTGGGAGAAGAGCAACTTCATGGTGACAAACGGGATCATGATGGGTCATATTGTATCAAAATGTGGCATGGAAGTTGACCCAGCCAATGTGGAAGTGATTTACAAACTTGAGACACCAACTAATCGGAAGCAGATCCGGTCATTCTTAGGGCTTGTTGGTTGTTATCAAAGATTTATCAAAGACTTCAGCAACCTTTCCTGATCGTTGACTAAATTGCTTGACAAGGAGGCATATTTCATTGTGGATGAACGTGTTCTCTAAGCCTTCCATGATCTAAAAAGCCTGATCACACATGCTCTTATCATGTAGCCACCTGATTGGTCTCTACCATTCGAGATCATGATAAACGCCTCTGACTATGCAACTAGTGTTGTTTTAGGGCAAAGATGAGGGAGTGTCCCCTTAGCGATTCATTACACTAGCAGAACACTTGATGAGGCCTAAAAAAATTACATAGTAATAGAGAAAGAGCTTCTAAGTCGTAGTGATTGTACTGGAAAAGTTTAGATCACACTCATTGGGTCCAAAGGTGATTGTTTACACAGATCACTCCTCCATCTGGTATTTACAGAGCAAGAAGGATGCCAAACCTCATCTTCTCAAATGGATCCTTCTCCTCCAGGAGTTTGACCTTGAAATCCATAACAAGCCTGGAGTCAACATATTTTAGGGATGTTTTACATACGTATAGGAGGGATAGATCGAGTCGATGATTTCGTATATTCCCTCCCTTGACCCTCCCTTCCTTGCATATAACCTGCTATACTTAGGATTATTTCATCCTAAGTATAGAGGGGGACAATCAACTTATTGTTCATTCATTCTTTAGTCATTGTAGTATAGACTTGTCTATACTTAGTACTAGTTATGTCTTCTCTTTTTCTCATTAATCTATGAGGGCATAACTCAAGCTAAGTATAGGGATCATATGTACATTCTATATAATTTAGTCATAACTCATACTTTTGTATTTTCAATAATATGGCTAATTAATAAGAACTAAAACACATTCAGAATTCTTTATTTAATGATTAATAAATCAGTCAAACATGTTTTACAAACTGTTTGAAAATGGTCAGAAAATCTCTTTGAAAAATATTTGGAAAATATTTTGTAAAATGTTTTTAACCTTTGTAAAAATGGTTTGTTTGTAAAAATTTCTTCTCTTTGTTTGAATAAAATATTTTGAAAATTTATTTGCAAATGGTTTGGAAAATGGTTGCAAACATATTTTGGAAAATCTATATATATATATATACCGTTTGAAAAAAACTATGCAAAACAATTTTAAATTTTGTAAAATATTTATTCTTACAAAATAAAATTTTAAAAATGTTTGTGAAAATATTTTAAATTATTTTAAGAATTTAAAAATCTTTTACAAATCATGTATATACAAACCTGTAAATTCTTATATCCCAACTCTTGTAAATAACAAAGAGGTACTCCTATGTAAATATTTGCACATATTTTTTAAATTTTTGAAAAATCCCTAAATTCTATAAAATTAAAAATTCCAAAAAATTTTGCAAAATCTTTTCAAAAACTTGCATAAAAATTTGAAAAACTTTTCAAAAATCCATAAAAAGTTCAAAATAAGAAAATTACATCCAGAAAATAATTTCCTTGCATTGTGCATTGTGTTTCCATTTTCCGGATTGATAATGGTAGCTGAACAAGTCTAAATAAAATTCGAAGATTGGAGCAAGGTTGGACCTTAATCCACTCAATTACAGGAACTTTACAGTATCTGGAATTGAGATACTTCAGGTCTTTTAGACTTAATTCTTTAAGACCACAAGACTTAGTTCAATGTTATCTTGATTGCCTAAGTAGAATATTTCAGAACACACACATGACTCTGGTTGATAATCACCTAGTTTGCACGCATGCACCTTGCACTTTCCTCACCTCAGTTGAAGTGGTAGAGGACTGAATTTGTCGGCATGAGACACAAACCAATGGAAACATTGGAAGTCATGCATTCATGGCCATATAACCCAACCCGATCCAGTAGCTGTGAGGTCTAATGATTGAAGTTTGTTGGTTGCAATAATGCTTCAAAAGAGGGATAGTCTACTGGCTCAAGGGGGAAAAGTCTATATGTAAATGTTGCTGTATATAGTTTTCGAAAAAATGCAAAAATCAAAAACTCCAAAAAGAAAAGAAGGGCAAAAATCAAAGAAAAATCAATTCCCATCAAAGTATGTATATATTTCGATAGTCAATAAGCAAGCTAGAGCTTAAAAGACAAACACTTGTGAGTCTGCAGCCAGAGGACTTTGATACACTGGTCAAGCATCCTAGGATAGGTAGCTACACTGGCTATCGTCCATTCTCCTCTCAACCTCCTCTCGTTGATCGAGTTGTACTTGAACTTAGAAGGGAATACCCCGCTTCTTGAGGAAAGAGCTGTTGGATTGGGGAATTAGGTTCACCATGTTGGAGAAGTCTGACTTTTACCGCTTCAGCCGAGGAGATTTACATATCACACTGTACAAGATAGACTCATGGTCATAAGGGACTGTGTATGACATCGATATATTCTGACCTGGCATTTGAGGAGACTTGGGCAGAGATTTGTGGATCTTAGAGGCTGTTGTGTTTTAAACCTGCTTCTCAATGAGATTCTGACCAAACTTATCCTTCGAAGGTCTGACTAAGCTTCAAACTTTGATTTTGTGAAGACAAGTTTAAGAGTTAAAATCAGTCCAAATTCTTTCTTTTTCTTTTCTCCTTTTTCTTTTCTGCACTTATAGGCATTAGTGTTTGCTAGGGATTAGCAAAGGCAAGTACAGGGGGTGATGAATCTCCATTTAATCAATTTTATTCTTTCATGTTGGCTTTTAAACCTTAGCTAAATGCATGTAAATATCATTATTTTGCATAAATTAATATCTATTATTTATTATGTAAATGATGTATAAAAGATTGTATTTAAAACCAAAAAACGAATAAAGAAAAGAAAAGAAAAGAGAAAAATGCCAAAGGTATTTTATGACCCTAAACACCGAGACCGAGCCATCATGATGACTGGGTCAATAAAAAATAAAGTAGAGGGAGATAAGGGCCAATAAATACAATAAAACCCTAATTCATAAAGGCCAATAATTCATTTTTGGAACTTATTTTATTCTCCATTATTTATACCTCAAATAAATAAACTTTCTGCATGAAAGCTATAGGTAAAAATACATAGGAAAATATAAAATTTATTTCACACAGAAATAATACAAATTGTGCATTCTACACTCAGAATAAAAATCCAAAATCCAAACTTCCCAGACTCTTATCTTCGCCATATGAACTCGAAATTCATTAAAATCACCGCTAATTGTATACAACTTTTTATTAGGTATTTATTGAAGGTAGTTTCATTTAACATGGAGTTAAGATGCAAAGTTTAAGTTTCAGACCCCTATTGTATAATAAACCTTAATAAAATATTCATTTTATTTATTTATATTTCTCATGATTTTATATTGTCATAATATTGTAAATATTATTTATAATATATGTACTTAATTAAAATAAAATAAAATCATAAAAATGCACTAAAATAAAATAGTATACTAAAATACATATATGAACATACTATACATATACTTATATAATTAATGCCCATATTTAATTAAGTATATAAATAAATGTAGAAAGATATTATAAAAATATATTTGTGTGTATCTAAATTAGTTATATTTATATAAATTATATAAAATAATAAATTCCAAAATACAAAGTAAAAATAAAATACACACTATATTGGTAAATATACCTATAAATATAATTGTAAAAAGTAACCTATAATAAATTAAGTTGAAAATAAATAAAAATCATAATAAAATACTACCTAAAATAATAAATATGGTTTATGCTTTAATAAAAAACTAATACAATTATTTATTAGTTTTAAATGAATTATAAAAAAATAATTTTGCATTTTTGTCTTCTATTCGTTGACCTGAGTCAACTCTTCCGACCTCAAGTCTAGTTGTGTCAGAATGCCTTAGGCCAATCTTCCATGATTTTTGGTTTGAGATTCTTTCACTATTTTGAGTCTAGTTCTTCTGGACTTTTGTTCATCGTTCATCCACCTTTCACGTTTGCATCATTTCTTGGACGATGCACTTCTGAATCATGCGCATTCTCTCGAGGAAGAAGTCCCTACATAAAATATCGGCTCCAACCTCCATTCACCCCTCGATCCTTCTTCCGCCACTAAAACCCTAATCATCAAGCATCTGGACTAGTGACAGCAGGGGCCTCAAGGAAGATTCAACTAGGCGTGTAACATTGAGTCGAGGTTGATCCAACTCAGTCACCTCCTTCATTGCGAGCTTGCTTTCGGTCGGTCCACGTCAGGTAGAGCTTCTTCATTTCTTGTTCTTTTCTTTCCTATGTGTAGCAATAGCATAAGGTATGTGTTAGTTTACTTTAATTCTGCTTTTTATTCGAAAAAACAAAAATTCGAAGTACATTGGAACTGAGCTCCGGCGAAGCTCCTTGCCATGTTTCGACCGTGCTCCGCCCACTATCTCATTTCCATTTCGCTCTCTGATGCATTCTCCATTCCCCACGTGCTTCCAGTCAACCAGATCCTCTGTGAATCTGGGTTTTGGTGCTCCTCCTCCGATGTATGTCTTAGCATCTCCACCCGACGCATCTCCACTTCATTTCCACTTCCTGACGCTGTCGGATGCTTCGTCTTTTGTCCCTTTTACTAATCTTGTAGGAAACAGGATGAAAAGACCCTCTTGTAGGGATTTTGAACCCAAGAAGTGCTTCCAGGCACCCCCAAGCCTCTAAGATCCCCTTGGCCGGTCCCAGACCCTTCTGAGACATCCAGGAGCTGTAGAGGAGCATCAAAGTCTGTTTTGCATTATTTGCGAGCCTCCCATATGGACGTAAACAAGCAGTAGAGATGATCAAAGCAACCAAGGGCGGTTGTTTTTCGTTGTTCTTCGTGAGCAGCAGCAGCCTCCGATCATCCTCGGGATCTAGGTTGAACATTAGTCGTCGGATCATGAAGCATCATCACCATTGATCTCTGGTAGAGATCTAATTTGTGTCGCCCATCCATCAAAGCATCATTGACCGTCCGCAAGGCACTACATGGATTAGTGGCTTCAAATCTGCTATCCGACCGCGCACGTGGGGGAATTTTGCACACTTCACCCCCGCATTCTGTATTTTCTATTTAGTCCTGAAACTATTGACTTGAGTATAATTATTTTGGTTATTTTGCGTTTCACCCCCTATACTTCCCATATTTGCACTTAGGTCCAGTCAATGTCACCTACGTGCCTGTGCGTGTGAGGCGACTAGGCTTTTTGCACCTAAGCCCTCAGGGCTTATTTATTTCATTTTAGTGCTTATTTTTTCAATATTAGTATAATAATTTCTGGAAAAATTACATTTGGCTCATCGAACTTTGTAGTAATTGTAGAAATACCCCTCTAGGTATTGTTTATTTTTTTGGAAAAATTGCATTTTTAACCTATCTTCTTTGTGTTATTCGGATTCGGTCTACAAACTTTAAATAATTTCATAAATTTCCCTGCTAGATTGCATTTTTTGTGGATTTTATTTTGATAAAAATTGCTCCATGTCTCTAAAAATTCTTAGAAAATAACCATAAATACCTTATACATACAGATATATATATATATATATATTGTTAGGTTTTTAAGGTTTATTTTCTATTTATTTAAAAAATAGAGTTATTTTCCTTATTTAGCATAGAAATATATAAAATATATAAAAACATTTTGAAAAATTCCAAAAGAAATATATTTTGTTTATCATCTTATTTTGTAACTACAGACCAAAAATCCCTAAAAATAGAATCCTCATAAAAATTATAAAAAATTCTGGAAAAAATCCCGAAAATATTTATTTTTATTTTGCATTTTGTCTCCTATAATTATTATATATTAAAAATAGTTTTGGAAAATTTTGAGTCTTTTAGCTATTTTAAATTCTAAAATAATTCAGCTACTATTTTACTTAACTAAATCAATTAAAAGCATAAAAAATGGTAAATATTAGTAGAAAAATACCAAAAATAGAAAACAAATATAGAAAAGATAACATTTTTGATTTTGTGATTTTTTAGTACTTATAACTATATTATAAATATAAAAGCTCTCTATATACATGTATCCATATATACTAATATTATTACTATCAATTATTATAAAAATTAAAAATTAGAAAATATAAAAAAAATAAAAATTATAAAATTAAAAATCTAAAAAAAATAAAAACAAAAATTCAAAAAAATAAATAAAACCTATAAAAATTTAAAATCCCAAAAAACCCTCAAACATTTATTGTCTCTTTTTAGTCAATTTTTGTTGTCTATCCCCCGTTCTCCCATTGTTCGACCCCTACATACTTGTTACTATATGCATTCGTTGTATGGTATAATAAATTTTGGTTCACAGTTGCATGCATTACTTTTTATATACAATGTATGGGTTGTGTTGATCGAATTGGACACTAGTGAGCAGTCGTTCCAGTGACAATTTATCTTCGCTTCTTATGAGGATAGTATTTTTAGACCCTCTCTAGAGTTGAGTTCATCAAATGGCAACGTTACTGGGGAGCAATGCATAGAATAGAATTTTGGGTCCATTTTTTTCGTTATTTTTCTTTGTTTATTTTTTCTTCTATTTAAAATAATTGTTTATTGTGCTAACATTTGTCTCTTTTATTTTTCTTGCGAAGGAGTGTCTTTTATTTTTTTCTTAATTAATTTGTAATAATACAAGTACTTGGACTTCGACACTCGAGCCTAATTTCTAAGTGTTTGTTGACTTGGGGGATCATCGGATTTTGTCATGATTTTATCACATTTATTATCTTTATTTTGTGTTTTATGTTTTCCACCTTATTTTGTTTTGTGGAATGAGCCCTTAGCATTTTAGGAATTGATTGATGGAGTAAATTAAGTTCAAACACCTAATATTTGCATGTACCTATAGTCTCTACGTTTGGACTTAATTTAAATTAATTTTTAGATACTTAGACTTGAAACCATGTGCCGCAATAGATCTCCATACAACGCTTGCAGGACCCACTGTGGTGGGCACCGAGAAGCCTCCAAGACTGGACTCTAGGTTTCTTTCTAAGTGTTTAGCATTTGGTTCTTCACGACATTAGGAACTTCCTGTTTAGGACGATTTCTGCTTGCATTTCACACACATAGTAAAGTTTTAAAAATTTCTGCCTTGCATCCCACAAGGAGAGCACTGGGAAGCATTGTAAGTCTTCTAATTGAGCATTCATCATTTAGGTACTGAGGTGAGATTTCCATCTTATTGTTGCCTTACATTGCTTTGCCATCCTCTCCCTCTGATTTTGAGCACCTAAGGCAAAAAGGAAATCCAATAAAATCGTTAGCCATTTGCTATTGAAAAATACTCAAAAAAGTGAAAATTCAAAATTTAAAAAGGGACTGCTAATTTCACTTTGACCCTAGTTAAAATTCATAACGTACATCGTTGTTTATGTTTCACAAAGCCCTCATTGATTTCAGGTACATTCCAGACAGAGTAATGCACGATCCTTAAGGAATAGAGCTAAATCTCGATATGTGGCTACCTCAACAATCACGCGGGACCGGCAAAGTATTGGATTTTCTATCGTACGCGACTGAGAAGGGCCTTGTTGACGTTGGTGTTCCTGCCTTATGTGGAGCATCTGACTTGGTCCGAAGTACTGAGCCTAGGTCACACCCTCACGAGTGTGTCTGTCTCATTGGTTGTCATCCGAGTACCTCACTTAACCGATGGTTTCTCCTATCAACTTCCTCTCTCTTTTTTTGGTGGAGTAGACACCCAGGCACAAGGTTGAGGATCTTAAAGAGCGTAGATCCATGATACAAAGGAGGTGGAACAAGTAAAGGAAGACTCTTCATATATGTACACGCTCGCCTCTACGGATAGCTGCTTAAGGACCCGTGATAACTTTTTACCTGAATCAATAACCCTCGAATTGAAAAGATAAAAATAACCGAACTCTTACGGTTCACATTGGTTGAGTTGGTGAATCTATTTTGTATTGTGTTTGTTTGGATCTAGATTAGAAATCAAAGATCAGTCCCACGTCTTTACACCTTTTTATCGCATTTTCTCTTTTGCATATTCCTCTCAACCCTTGCGCATTGTGAGCCTTCTACTGTTTACACTAATTTTATTTCTCGTTCATCACCATATCCTTCATCCTTCATCGATCTTCCTCATTCCCATTGAGATGTTGACTCCTTGATGGCTTCGTCGAGACTCCACCGACAACTACATCGATACCCGGGGTTCGAGATCCACCTAGATAAGGGATGATCTCCAAGAAGATAGAATGGACCTACGGGCTTCTCCTTGGACTTCCCTATCTTTACTTGCTTCAGAAACCGATAAGATTCTTGTCTCGATCTCCTTCCTTCTACTACCTTTCTTTCACCAATAAACCCTTTGTTAGAGATAGACTCTCACCTCTAACTTTCTCCAACATTTCTGAGGATTGATAGGGTATTCCCAATGCAAATTCACAAAATGATAATGAGCTCGTGCATTCTCAGCCAGCATCAGAAATGGCTCCATCAGGATGAGCAAAGGGACCACAACTCTCGAACATCAAGCAGAATCATGAACAGGGCATGAGTTAGAACGAGGTCAACAACCAGTTATTAGCTTCCATTCATGCAACTCAATAGCATATGACCAACAAAGCACTTTCCCAGATCTCCTTCCAAGAAATTCTGAATGATATGAGGAGGAGATCTGAAGAGAGGGAGATACCTCTAGGAGGAAGTGATTATGAGGAAAGAGATGATCGTTCTTTAGATGGACCTCAGGGAGGCAGTGATGAAGGAGAGAGAGGTCAACCCAAGCCAACACTCAAGCAAGCATACAACCCTAGGGTCGGTCGGATCAATGAGTGGATCCATATCCCACAGATCCACGGACATTTTGAACCGAAGATGTAGCTCCTTTCTCTCCTCCCTAGCTTCCATGGGAATTCCAACGAGTAGCCTTGTATCCATCTACAATAGTTCGGTCTCATCTGCAACACTACTCACTACCCCAACATCTCGTTAGGCATAGTCAAGATGACCACCTTCCCATTTAGCCTTTAGGACACAACACTCTACTAGATCAACCATCTAAGGAAGGTGGTGATGACTTGGGAGGACTTGAAGTCATCTTTTATCCACAAATACTATCCTCTCAGCCATCTCAATCTCATGTTGTCAAAGATCACAAGCATCTCTAGGGGATCCCAAGAATCCTTCTATGATACTTGGGAGAGGTTCAATGATTTGATCGAGAAATTCCCCCACCATGACATCCCGAGGAACAACCTGGTCCAACACTTCTTTGGGGGGTTGACATAAGCAAGTCAACGTTGGGTTGACGTTGACAATAGAGCATCTCACTTCAGCAAGGACGAGGACACAGTTTGGTAGATTCCGAGGAGATGGCCGAGGGAGAGGCCATATTATTCTCATCTCGTACCTTCCAAATCCAACCACCACCATTACAGGTTCTTAGCAAGAATGTAAACATGGTGGAGACAAGACAATTCGATGGATATGACAATTTCGACTTGGTTGTCATTGGCAACCACCTGTCAAAAGTAGACATCATTGAGAAGAGGTCACATGATTTAGAGAAGCTCGTTGGGAACAAGCAAAGAATGATGGGCTTAGATAAGCTCGACATAATCACCAAGTAGCTAAAGAGGCTGGTGAACACTATTAGCACCTACAATGCGGTGACCGCAGCTACTGAGCCTCTAGTTGGGAAGAAGGAGAAGACACAGCCACAACCACCTCAGCCGAGAACCAACCACCCGCTTGTCCAGCACGTATACTACATGCAGACCCAGAGCAGCAGCAACCACAACCACAGACTCATATGGTCATCTACCAGCTGCCTTAGTACCGACATTGGTATATCGAGTCTTGTTCTCCAACTTCCCCACTCATTAAAGAGGTGAGTGTCATTTGGGACAATGATCAGCAGCTGATCCATCCTCAGGGACAACAGTAGGGTCAAAACCAGGCCAACTGGCCATTTCACCAACAACAAGGAGGACAGAACTTGCAGCCCAACGCAACCCATCAGTAGTAGCCTCCGCAACATGGATACAACTGGAGGTAGAATAACTACCGCAGCAGTCCAGATACCATCACTAGCAATATCAACAGACGGTTGCTCCATACCATCACCAGTACTCCTCACAATTCCAATAGTACCCTTCTCTTCCTCCTCCTCACCATTCTCAAGGATACCAAAAGCCTCCCTCCTACCAGCAGAGTCCACGGTCTTATGAGGTCGAACCTTCTGAGGTTACCCCAATCAAACCAGCTCATGAATGGATGGCCCTGATCATTAAGAACATGGCTAAGATGAGCCAAAAGATCGACGACCTGATGGCTGCCAAGACTATCATTCCAGCCCAGGTCGAGGCAAACCCAAACAACTTCCTTTGCAAGGAGCAGGTATCCTGCAATGCCCAACCCAATTCAGGTGAAAATAATGTCTTTTTATATAATGTTGTACATCTCATGAGTGGTTGAACCCTCCAGCCATCTACGATAGTGAAGGGGAAGAACAAAGCATCTTATGGCGAATCTTTAGCCAAACCAGCTGATGGGGCCAGAGATTTTTGGAGAAGCACCACATACAACCAAAACACAAAAAATGCATAAAAATACAAATATACAAAAAGAAAGCAGTAGTCCTGGTGAAGTCGCACCAGCCTTGGAGATGCTAGCACCCGTAGCAGTGACAGAGCCAGCCGACGGAGCTGAGCTTGTTATTTTCGGTCCACCAAATGTAGATAATTGCATTCCTTTTCTACCATCTACATGTACAGAAAGATATGGACATAAATTCAAATGAAAATGTTTTTGATAGTGTTTATATACCTTTTCCTTCTGCCATTAAATCAAAAATAAAAAAAATTAGAAAATTCTTTGTTTGATCCTGACATCGTTGAAATATTGGAAAACATTATGCTTGAGATGCCTCTTCTGAAAGCCATGGAATACATGCCTCATGTGAAGAAAGGGCTTAAGGAGGCATGTACAACAAAGCATCAGCCCCACAAACACAGACGCAAGACTTTGAATTTTGAAAAACATATTCTCACCATGGCTACTGTGAATGCCATTAGTAACCTTCTACCTAAGAAGAAAGACAAGGGAGCACCTTTGATCACATGTGTAATATTCAACTAGGAGTTCGAGCGCACACTGCTCGACATCGGGTCATCTATCAACCTGTTTCCATCGTCACTCTCATAGAATTTCGATTAGGACCGCTTAAACCTACCAAGATGTTTTTTGTAATTAATGGACAAATCAGTCAAGCATCCTCGAGGCATGTTGGAAGATGTGGTTGTCACTGTCCAAGGAATGCAATTCCATGTTGATTTTATTGTCTTTGACATGGACACCACCACGACTCTACTTGACACCCCTATCATTCTTAATCGGTCGTTCCTTCGAATAGCTGAAGCTATGGCACTAGAGAAATTACATTCTGCTCCAGAAGTGACAAAGTTTAGATAGAGACCATTCCTGAACCGAAAAACACAGAAACAGTGTCTGAGTTGAAGGTGCTTGAATCTTAATGTATGAGGACTGTGATTTTTTAGCAGAGATCACAGACACAAATTTATTTATGGATGACAAAGAAACCCTAGAATCCATCTCCCCTAAGGAAGGACAGTAAATCACCGTCCCAACTGACCGATGTCTTTGATGATGGGGTTTTTGCATATGTGACATTAGAAGAAGAAGAACAATCCCTCTCCTTTGAGCAGGAAGATTTCATTACATATCTGTGTGATATCATAAATGACGAAATTGAAATGCCAGAGGTGGGACGACAACAATTGAAAGAGCTTACACCTACAGTTGTCGCTGAGTCACCATCGCACTTGTTCCCACTCCTCCAAATCTCAAGACATTACCCTCCAATATGAAGTATGCCTTCCTTGCGGGAGAACCGAACATGTACCCAATCATCATCAATGCTTGTTTGACTGAAGACCAAGAATATCATCTGATGGAGGTTCTTGAATGCAACCGCAAGGCGATAGAATGGAAGATATCATATCTCCATGGGATCAATCCATCCTTGTGCTCGCATCTTATCTACCTCGAAGAAGATGGCACACCCTCCTATGAATTCTAGAGAAGATTGAATCCAAACCTCCAGGAGGTTATTATAAAAGAAATCCAGAAATGGTGTGATGTGGGATTCATCTATCCCATCTCCTGTAGCAAGTGGGTGAGTCCCATGCAAGTAGTGCCCAAAAATTCTGGGACTACCATTGTTACCAATGACAAGGAAGAGGAGATTGCAACCAGAGTACCGACATCATTATGAGTCTGTATAGATTATAGACATCTCAACCTTGCCACCAATAAGGACCACTTTCCATTACCATTCACTGACTAGATTCTCGAGAGACTGGGTGCGAAGGAATACTTATGCTTCTTGGATGAGTATTTTAATTATAATCAAGTTGCAATTGTTGATAAAGATTAGGAGAAGACTACGTTCACATGTCTTTTGGGATGTATGCTTTCTAACAGATGTCGTTCGAGCTATGCAATGCCCCTGCTACATTCCAGCGATGTATGCTAGTCGTATTTAAAGACATGGTGGTCAGTTTTCTTGAGGTTTTCATGGATGATTTTGATCTATGGAGTCGTATTTGATCAATGCCTTAATTATTTAGACCGAGTTCTGAGGAGGTGTTACGAAGTGAGCTTTGTGCTATCATGGTAGAAGAGCAACTTCATGGTGACTGAAGGGATTGAGCTGGGCCACGTTGTATTGAAACGTGGCATGGAAGTTGACCCAGCCAAGGTGGAAGTAATTTCCAAAATTGAGCCACCAACCAATCTGAAGCAGTTCAGGTCATTCTTAGGGCATGTTAGTTTTTACCGAAGATTTATCAAAGACTTCATCAACCTTGCATGACTGTTGACTGAATTGCTTGGCAAGGAGATAGGTTTTGCTGTGAATGAATGTGTTCACCAAGCCTTCCATGAGCTGAAAAGGTTGGTCACACATGCTCCTGTCTTGCAGCCACCTGATTCGTCTCTACCATTCGAGATCATGACGAATGCCATTGACTATGCAATTGGTGTTATTATACAGAAAAGAGGCCGGAATGTCCCCTTTACGATTAATTACGCTAGCATAAAACTTGATGTGGCCAAGAAAAGTTACACAGTAATAGACAAAGAGCTGCTAGTCATAGTGTTTGCGCTGGAAAAGTTTAGATCGCACCTCCTTTGTCCAAGTTGATTGTTTACACATATCACTCCGCCATCTGGTATTTACAGAGCAAGAAGTATGCCAAACCTCATCTGATCAGATGGATCCTTCTCCTCCAGGAGTTTGACCTTGAAATCCGTGACAAGCCTGGAGTAAAAAATGTGATGGCACATCATCTTTCAAGAATCATAAAGACAGAGACTCATAAGCAAGCCATCATGCCGATCACTGAGACTTTTCCAGATGAAGCTATCCTCTCTGTAACCTCACTCCTCTGGTACGTTGATATAGTGAACTATCTCATCTCCAAGAAGACCCCAACCGACTGGCCGAAGATCAAGAAAGACAAGTTCTTGGCAGACATTCATTTTTACCAGTGGGAAGAACCACACCTATTCCACGAGGGAGCAGACTGCATCTGGAGAAGATGCATACCTCAAGAGGAAATAACAAGCATCCTAGACCACACAAGCTTGAAGTAGGTGGATACCATTCCGAGAAAAGAATGACATAGAAAGTGCTTCAATGTGTCCTTTGGTGGCCAACTTTTTTCAAGGATGCAACTGACTATGTGAAGAGTTGTACTGATTATCAGCGAATGGGCATAAATATCAACTCAAGAGATACGATGCCTCTGAAATACATTCAAATATCAAATATCTTCGATGCTTGGGTCATCGACTTCATAGGAATATTCCCTAATAGTCAGGCTACGAGTACATCATGCTGGTCGTAGATTATGAAAGTAGATGGGTGGAAGCCATTCCCGCCCGAATCAAAGATAGCAAAAATGTTTGCTAATTCCTCAGGGAACACATCATCTCACTATTCATAATTCCAAATATCTTGATATCAGACAGGGGTAGGCCTTTCATAAACAGAGAGGTCAAGAAGGAATAGATCATCGAACATCATGTTGTTGTGCCATACAACCCACAACTAGCTTAGCGGCATGTTTGAACATGGAGATTAAGACGATCTTGCAAAATCTTGTACAACCAGGCAGGAAGAATTGGTCCCAGCCATTGGATTTAGTTCTTTGGGTGTACCACTAATGACATGGATCTGACGAGGGTCTAAAATTAATATCCTCACAAGAAGCGAAGATAAATTATCGCTGAGGCAACCGCTCACTTGATCTGTGATCGATCAACAATTAACCCACATAATATATAGAAAAATCAATGCAAGCGGGCATGAATCAAAATTTATTATACCCTACAATAAAATGTATAGTGGACAAGTACAATAGGGGTCAAACAAAAGGAGAATGAGGGACAAACAGTCAAAATCGGCTAGAAGAAGACAATAAATGATTTTAGGCTTTTTAGGGTATTTTGAATTTTTGTAGGTTTTTAATTATTTAATTTTTGATTTTATTTGTTTTTATAATTTTTTTATATTTTTTAATTTTATAATTTTTGTTTTATTTTTATATTTTCTTATTTTTTAAATTTTGATAATGATTAATAATAAAAAAAGTATATGTAGATATATATAGATATATCTTTTATATTTTTACAAATATCTATAAATACTCAAAATTCATAAAAAAATATTTTTTGATTTTTTATATTCTTCTTTTATTTGGTATTTTGTTACTATTTTTTGTTTTTAATTGAATTAATAAGGTAAAACAACAACTAAGATAAATGGACCGCATTGTTTTAAAAATTAAAAATAGCTAAAAAATTTAAAATTTTCCAAAACTATTTTTGTATGTAAAAATATAGTTGATAAAATTTAGAAAAAGAAATAAAAATTTTTAGGATTCTTCATAATTTTTTATAATTTTTATAAGGATTTTGGAGCTTTTAAATTTTTAATGTTTTTCTTTTTCTATTATTAGTGATTTTTGGTTTGCAGGCTCCAAATATGCTAATAAGCGATTGATGATAGTAATGAGATCATCTTCCGAATGTGCTAACTATGTGCCGAAAAACGTAGGCTAAATCTATTTTTGTAATTTTTCAAAACATTTTTATAATTTTTATGAATTTGTAAATGCAAACAAGGAGAAATAGCTAAGTTTTTATTTTTAATAATTAGAGAATAAACCCTAAATACCCAATCAAAAATATATATGATATATACGCGTATCAGATATTTATAGTAATTTTCTAAGATTTTTTAGAGTTTTGGATCTATTTTTAACAAAATAAAATCTATAAAAAGAAAATACAGTCTTGTAGGGGTATTTAAATAAATATTTAAAGTTTTTGGACCCTAACCGAATACTTTAGAGTGACTAAAAATAATTTTTTTAAAAATATATCTAATGAAGAATACCTTGAGGGGTATTTCTACAATTACAACAAAGTTCGAGGGGGGGGGGCAGATGTAATTTATCCAGAAAAATATTACACTATAATTTCAAAAAAAAAGTACTAAAATAAAATAACTAAAATCTAGGGGCTTAGGTACAAAATACCCTATCCACTCATGCGAACGAGCACACGAGGTGACGTAGAATGGACCTAAGTGCAAATAAGTAAAGTATATGGGAACTACAAAATATCCAAACTTTTATGCTATAAACAAATGTTTGAGTGTTCAAAATAAAATACAAAAAATGGGGGTGAAGTATAAAAAATAATTTCAATGGTCGGATCTGCTTCACTTATCCACATGGTTGCATTGCAATGGCCGATGATGCTTAGACTTCAACTCCTAGGATTAGATCCCAAATGGGGATCCAATGATGAGAGCTCGCATTGATCGAATGTCAACTGTGCAATCTAGGTGGATGGTGTTGATCGGGCAGCTCTAGATGGATCACGAAGAGCATCTGAAGAACTCATGCTTGGCGAGCTTTGATTCGACATCACACATGTCCCCGACCACCTAAGAGTCCTCCGAGGAGATCTATGTCTTCTTGCAGCTCTCCCACAACCGGACGACCCCTAAAAGAAATCCAGAGCTCATTGATGGAGCTCTAGCATGCATGAGTACTTGGAGGCTTCGTTCAGCAGCAAACTCATATCTCGCGAGGCTCCTGGACCTTCTAACCTAGGTGGTTAGTTTAGACAAAAGAAGACGAAGGTCCTGGAAGTGTTGGCGAGTGAAATGACTGGTTGTGGAGCGAGGTGGAGGATCTCCAGTGGTGCGGTGGAGAGGGAGATCCATTGCATTGATCTGAGCGAGATCAAGGGGTGCAGAGGTGCCTGGGATGTTCAGATGATGAAGGGAAGATGATG
Organism: Ottelia alismoides; assembly: GCA_037367405.1. Taxonomy (NCBI): domain Eukaryota; kingdom Viridiplantae; phylum Streptophyta; class Magnoliopsida; order Alismatales; family Hydrocharitaceae; genus Ottelia; species Ottelia alismoides. The sequence continues at coordinate 200,266 of JAZKJV010004347.1, read as the reverse complement.
GTGGTGATAGCGTAGGTGGAGGTTGGTCGAAGTGATCAGAAACAAAGGGGCCAGAGCAGGAGCTCCAGCAACTTAATTTTTTTGGATTTTACGATAGATTCGAAAGAATTAAAATAAACAAAATGTAGATCTAGACTACTGCTAACACTAGGAATGAAAAAGACTAAGAACAAAAGAGATTCACTTGACCTGGACCAGGATGGAGCAAGATCACAGCGGAGCAGGTGGTCAGAGCTCGGATCGCTTTGATTCGACGCCTATGCGATTCGATGAACCCTCCTAGGGATTCCTCATGTAACCGAGACTCGCTTAGATGTGAGAGGGTTAAGGTTGATGGCGGAAGAAGGATCAAGGAGTGAAGGAAGGTGGATGAGACACTATATACAAGGGCTTCTTCATCGGGGGAGTGTGCTTGATTCAGAGGCGCATCGACCAAGAATTCATACTGAGATGAAATCTCGAGGGGCGAGGATTAAAATTCAAGAAGGGACCGATCCAAATGGATGCAAAGAATAGGCACGATAATTTGAGGAAGGCGGGATTAAACGAGGCCTGACGAAAGCTAGAGCCTCGGTCCGAGAGTTGATCGGGGCTAGCGGACGACAAGCCCTGATTGGGCCACGTTATTCGTAAAAAGAAAAAAATGAAAATAAAAAGAAAAAAAATAGAAATAAAACAGTGAATGATTTATTTAATTTTTTTAAAATATAAAAATGTTTGTTATTTAATGTAGTATTTTATTATAATTTTTTATTTATTTTTATGGATTGATTTATTGTGAGTTACTTTTTACAAGTATATTTACAGGTATATTTACCTATAAACTATGTATATTATTTTTATTTTTTATTGTATATTTTATTATTTTATATACATAATTTATATAATTATAATTAATTAAAATATATTCAAATATATTTTTATTGTATTTTTTTGAGTTTATTTATACACTTAATTAATATAAGCATTTATTATATAGGTATATGTACAATGTAATCTTCCATGTATTTTTGTATCTTTATTTATTTTAATGTATCTTTATTTGTTTTATTTCATTCTAAATATGTACATATAGTATAAAGAATATTTACAAAATTATAAAAAATGTAAAATAGTGAAAAATATAAAGAGTAAATAAAATGAATATTTTATTCATGTATATTGTATAATAGTGGTCCAAAACCTAACTTTTGCATCTTAACTCCAAATTAAGTGAAACCACCTTCGTTAAAAATGATTTTGAAGGATTTTGAGTTCATATGGAGAAGATATGGGTATGGTAAGTTTAGATTGTGGAATTTTATTTTGAGTGTAAACACTGTATGCTATTTTAATGTGAAATAAATTTTTTATTTTTCTAAATATTTTTATCTACGACTTTCATGTAAAAGTTTCTTTATTTGAGATGTAAATAATAGAAAATAAAATAGGTCCCAAAAGTGAATTATTTGACATTTATGAATTAAGGTTTATTTTATTTATTGGCTCTTATCTCCCCCTACTTTATTCCTTGTCGAACCAGTCATCATGATGCTTAAGTCTTAGGGTTTAGCGTCATAAAATACCTTTGGAATTTTACTTATATTTATTTTCTTTTATTTATTTTTTTATTTTGGCTTTAAATACAATATTTTATACAATATTTATATAATAAATAATAGATGTTAATTTATTCAAAATAATACTATTTACATGCATTGAATTAGGGATTAAATGCCAAAATGAAAGAATAAAGGTGATGAAAACTTTGCAAAATGATTTTCAAATTTTGTAAAATGTTTGCAAAAATTTTTTGTCAGATTATTCTTTCAAAATAAAGTTTTCAAAATGTTTGTGAAAATCTTTTCAAATTATTTTGAAACTATGTACATGATTTAAGCAAATAAAGATCCTTTATAAACCCTATATATAAAAACCTATAAATTCTTAAATCCCAACTCTTGTAAATAATAGAGAGGTACTCCCTTTTAAATATTTGCACATATTTCATTTGTTTTTGAAAAATCTCTAAAAATATGCAAAATTAGAAATTCCAAAAAATTTTGCAAAATGTTTTTAGAAACATTTATAAAAAATTACAAAAATTTTCAAATATCCATAAAAAGTTCAAAATTAGATAATAACATCCCAAAAATAATTTCCTTGCATTGTGCATAGCATTTGCATTTTTCATATTGCTAATGATAATTGAACAAGTCTAAATAAAATCCGAAGATTGGAGCTTGGTTGGACCTTAATCCACTTAATCACAAATCCTTTAAGGAACTGGAATGAGACACTTCAGGTCTGCTAGACTTAATTCTTTAAGACCACGAGACTTAGTTCAATGTTGTTTTGACTACCTAAGTAGAATATTTCAGAACACGCGCATGAATCTTGTTGATAATGACCTAACTTGCATGTCTACACCTACCACTTTGGTCACCTCAGTTGAAGTTGTAGAGGACTGGATTTATAAGCATGAGACACAAGTTAATGGAAACATCGAGAGTCACACATTCATAGCCATTGCATCCCAACTCGATCCAGTAGTTATGAGGTCTTATGACAGAAGTTTGTGGGTTGCAATAATGCTTCAAAAGAGGGATAGTCTACTGGCTCAAGAGGAAAAGAATATATGTAATAGCTATTGTACATAGTATTTAAAAATGCAAAAATAAAAAACTCCAAAAAGACATATGGGCAAAAATCAAAGAAAAAACAATTCTCGGCAGAGTATGTATATATTTGTATATTAATAAGAAATCTTGAGCTTCAAAGTCAAACACTTGTGAGCCTATAGCCAGATGATTTAGCTACACTGGTCAAGCATCCTAGGATAGGTAGCTACACTAGCTACCGTCCATTCCCCTCTTCACCTCCTCTTCTTGAGATGGTTGTACTTGAACTTAGAAGGGAATACCCAACTTCTTGAGGAAAGAGTTGTTGGATTTGGGAATTAAGGTCACCATGTTGGAGAAGACTGATTTTTACCGCTTCAGCTGAGGTGAACTACATATCACACACTATACAAGATAGACTCAAGGTCATAAGGGATTGCGTATGACATTGATTTGTTCTGACCTAGCTTTTGAGGAGACTTGGGCAGAGTTTTGTGGATCTTAGAGGTTGTTGTGTTTTAAATTCACTTCATAATAATGTTCCAGCCAAACCTAACTTCAAAGGTCTGACAAAAATCCAAACTTTAATTTTATGAAGACAACTTTAAGAGTTAAAATCAATCCAAGTTCTTTCTTTTTCTTTTCTCCTTTTTCTTTTTTGCACTTATTGGCATAAGTGTTTGCTAGGGACTATCAAAGGCAAGTATATAGGTGATGAATCTCCATTTCATCACCTTTATTCTTTCCTTTTGCATTTAAACCCTAGCTAAATGCATGTAAATATCATTTTGCATAAATTAACATCTATTATTTATTATGTAAATAATGTATAAAAGAATGTACTTAAAGCTAAAATAAAAGAATAAATAAAATAAAATAAAATGTCAAAGCTATTTTATGACCCTAAACTCTGAGACCTAGTCATCATGATTATTGGGTCGATGAGGATTAAAGTACGGGGAGATAAGGGCCAATAAATACAATAAAACCTTAATTCATAAAGGACAATAATTTATTTTTGGGTCATATTTTATTCTCTATTATGTATACCTGAATAAATAAACTTTTTACATGAAAGTTGTAGACAAAAATATATAGAGAAATGTAAAATTTATTTCACACAAAAATAATACAAATTGTGCATTCTATACTCAAAATACAAATCCAAAATCTAAATTTCCTAGACCCATATATTCTCCATATGAACTTAAAATTAATCAAAATCACCTTTAATTTATATAACTTTTTATTATCTATTTAACGAAGGTGGTTTCATTTAATTTGGAGTTAAGATGCAAAAGTTAGGTTTTGGACCCCTAATGTACAATATACCTGAATAAAATATTTATTTTATTTATTCTTTATATTTCTCATGATTTTATATTTTTATAATCTTGTAAATATTATTTATAATATATTTACATAATTAAACTAAAATAAAACCATAAAAATACACTAAAATAAAATAGTTTACTAATATACATAGATGAACATACTATACATATACATATATAATTAACACCCACATTTAATTAAGTGTACAAATAAACTCAGAAAGATATAATAAAAATATATTTGTGTATATTTAAATTAGTTGTAATTATATAAATTATGTATATAAACTAACAAAATATAAAATACAAACTGAAAATAGAATTCACATGATATAGGTAAATATACCTATGAATATACTTGTAAGAAGTAACCTATAATAAATTAAGTTGTAATAATAAATAAAAATCATAATAAAATACTGCATAAAATAATAAACATTATTTATGTTTTAATAAAGAATTAATAAAAACATTTTATTATTTTTATATGAATTAATAAAGATCAATTTTGCGATTTTGTTTGCTAGAGGGTTCTGTTGGACCAATAGGAGGCCCCCGTTCGTTGTCTAAGTCGACTCTTCTCACCTCAGGTCTAGCTGTGTCAGAATGCCTTTGACAGATCTTCCTCGATTTTTGGTGTGCGATTCTTCTACTATTTTGAGTCGAGTTCTTCTTGACTTTTGTTCATCATTCATCCATTTTTCACGCTTGCATCATTTCTTGGACGATGCGCTTCTGAATCATGTGCATTCTCCCAAGGAAGAAGTCCCTATATAATCAGGTACGGCCTCCATTCGCCCCTTGATCCTTCTTCCGCCACTAAAACCCTAATCTTCGAGCATTTGGAGTACCCCGGTTACTGCAGGGACCTCGAGGAAGATTCAGCGAGGCGTGTAGCATTGGATCAAGGTTGATCCAGCCCAGCCACCTCCTCTGCTGCAAGCTTGCTTCTGGTCGGTCTAGGTCAGGTAGAGCTTCTTCATTTCTTGTTCTTTTCATGCCTAGTTGTAGCAATAGCATGGGGTATGTGTTAGCTTACTTTGATTCTGCTTTTTATATGAAAAAATAAAAAATTCAAAGTTTGCTAGAGCTGAGCTCCGACGAACCTATCAGGTTTCGACCGTGCTTCGCCTGTTTTCTCATCTCCATTTCACTCCCCGACACATTCTCCACACCCCACACACTTCTCGTCAACCAGATCCTCTATGGATTTGGGTTTTGGTTCTCCTCCGCTGCCATACGCCGGAGCACCTCCACCCGATGCATCTCTGCTTCATTTCCACTACCTGAAGCCGTCGACGGCTTCATTTTTTGTCCCTTTTTCTAACCATCTAGGAATCAAGAAGAAAAAAAACCCTTGTAGGGATTTTGAACCCAAGAAGTGCTTCCAGGCACCCTGAGCCTCCAGGACCCCCTTGGCCGATCCTGGGCCCTTTTGAGATGTCCAACAGTTGCGGAGGAGCATCAACAATGTTTTGCACTAGTTGCGAGCTTCTTAGGTGGTCGGACGTGAGCAGTAGAGCTAATCGAAGCGACCAAAGGTGGTTGTTCTTCATTGTTCTTCGTGAGCAGCAACAACCATCCGATCATCCTCGTGCTCCAGATTGAACTGCCATCGGATGGTGAAGCACCAACACCATTGATCTTTGGCGAAGATCTAATCTCAATCACCCATCCATCCAAGTGTCATCGACCATCTGTGAGGCGTCACGTGGATTACTGGCTTCAGATCCATCATCCGACAATGCATATGGGGTTTTTTTGCACACTTCACCCCTCATATTTTATATTTTCTATTAAGTCCTAAAAGTGTTGACTGTAGTGCAAAATATTTTGGTTATTTTGCATTTCACTCCTTATACTTCCCATATTTGTACTTAAGTCTAGCCCACATCACCTCACGTGCTTGTGTAGTGAGGCGACTAGGTTTTTTTACACCGAAGCCCTTGAGGATTATTTATTTCCGTTTAGTTCTTATTTTTGCAATATTAGATTAATTTTTTCTAGAAAAATTGCATCTGTCTCCTGGAACTTTGTAATAATTACAAAAATATCCCTTTGGTTATATTCTATTGGATATATTTTGGAAAAACTGCATTTTTGGCCCTAATCTTCTCTGTAGTGTTTGGATTTCGTCTACAAACTTTAAATATTTTCATAGATGCCCCTACCATATCGTATTTTCTTTTTGTGAATTGTATTTTGTTAAAAATAGCTCCAAGCCTCTAAAAAGTATTAGAAAATTATCATAAATACCGGATACATATATATCATATATATTTTTACTTAGGTATTTAAGGTTTATCTTCTATTTATTAAAAAAATGGAGCTTTTTTTCTTTTTTAGCTTAGAAAAATGCAAAAAATATTAAAATTTTTGAAAAAAAATCCAAAAATATATATTTTATTTATCATCTTATTTTGCAACTACAAACCAAAAATCCCTAAAAATAGAAAAAGAAAAACACTGAAAATTAAAATCCTCTAAAATCCTCATAAAAATTATAAAATTCTAAAAAATCTCAAACATATTTATATCTATTTCTGAATTTTGTCTCCTATAATTATTATATATTAAAAATAACTTTTAAAAATTTTGAATCTTTTAGCTATTTTTAAATTCCAAATAAATTAACCTATTTATCTTAGTTACTGTTTTGCTTAATGAAATCAATTAAAAATACACAAAATAAATACCAAAAAATTCAAAAATATAAAAATATTTTATTTTGTGACTTTTGAGTACCTATAGCTATATTTTGTAGATATAAAAGCTCTTTATATACATATAACTATATATACTTGTATTATTACAATTAGTTGTTATAAAAATTACAAATTAGAAAATATAAAAGGAAAATAAACATTATAAAATCTAAAATATAAAAAATATAAAAATAAAAATTCCAAAAAAGAAATAATTAAAAACCCATAAAATTCCAAAAATCCCTAAAACCCCTCAAAACATTTATTGTCTCTTTTTTAGTCCAATTTTGTTGTTTATCCCTCGTTCTCCATGTGTTCGACCTCTACATACTTGTCACTATACAAATTCATTGTAGGGTATAATAAATTTGATTCACACTTGCTTGCATTGTTTTTTCTATGCATTGTGTGGGTTGATTGTTGATTAAATTCGACTCTAGTGAGCAGTCCCCTCGACGATAATTTATCTTTGCTTCTTGTGAGTATATCATTTTTAGACCCTCGCTGGAGAGTTCATTAGGTATCGATGTTGCGTGAAAGGGCATGGTTGAGGAGTAAAATTGCTGAAGAAATCAACCCAAAAAAGTTAAAGGAGTGGTGAAAATTAGATGAAGATGTGTGGCTCGGGAGGCTACATGACCTAGGGTTGTAGGGGTCTCACGGTAGGTCAACCAAGGCTACAACCCAATTGGTCCACGTAAGCCACAACAAGACAAAATAGAAAATAAATTAAAAAGAATTCAAAATAAAATATTAAATGTTTTATTTAATTTTTTGTTAAAACATAAAAAATATTTATTATTTTATGTAGTATTTTATGGTGATTTTTATTTATTTATACAAGTTTATTTATTGTATGCTACTTTTTATTTGCACTTTTATCGGTATATTTACCTATATTTTGGTTATTTATTTTTTATATTTTATATTTTATTATTTTATCATCATACTTTATATTTTCTAATTATTTAAATACACCTATATATATTTAATGTATTTTTCTGAATTGAAATGGATACTTAAGTAATTATAGGTATTATTTTATAGGTATAAATATATAATTCATCTATGTATCTTTGTTTAATAATTTATTTTATTATCTTTTTGATGGTTTATTTTATTCTAATCATGTACATATATTATAAATAATATTTCTAAGATTATAAAAATATAACATCATGAAAAATATCATGAATAAATAAAATGAATATTTTATTCAGGTATAATGTACAATAGGGTTCCAAAACCTAATTGCATCTTAACTCAAAAATTAAATGAAATAACCTTCATTTAAATAGCTAATAAAAAGTTATATACAATTAAAGATGATTTTGTGAATTTTGAGTTTATATGGAGAAGGTATGGGTTTGTAGAGTTGGGATTTTGGATTTTTATTTTGAGTGTTGAAGGCACATTGTATATTATTTTAATGTGAAATATTTTTTTTTATTTCTCTATGTATTTTTATCTACAACTTTTATGTAAAAAATTTATTGATTTGAGGTATAAATAATAAAGAATAAAATAGGTCCAAAAATGAACTTATTGATGAATTGAAAATTAAGGTTTTATAGTATTTTTGGCCCTTATCTCCCCCTACTTTATTCCTTGTCAACCCAGTCATCATGATCCTTAGGTCTCGGGGTTTAGGATCATTCAATACCTATGGTATTTCATTTCTTTTCCTTTTTTCCTTTATTCTTTTATTTTGGATTTAATACAATATTTTACACAATATTTACATCATAAATAATGAAGGTTGTTTTATGCAAATTAATGCTATTTACATGCATTCAAATAGGGTTTAAAGGCAAAAATGAAAGCATAAAGGTGATGCTATGGAGATTCATCATGCATTGTACTCCACTGCATGATTATAGAGACACCCCAACCCTAAGGCCTTGTTATTGCCTTTGAGTCATAGTGTGAGGTCTCACACGGACCAAGACCACAGACTATCCATGAAGCTTGGGTTATTCATATCTAATGAGAATGATTAGAATTTATTTCTTTATGAGAATGATTTACCCAACTGTTACTTTTGCATAATGATTGGAAATTATTTCTTTATGAGAATGATTTACTCAATTGTTCCTTTTGCACACTTCTTTAGTACATTGCTTATTGCAATTTCTATATTGTACTGAACAACTTGGCTCATAATGTACCCTTGTGTTGGATTCTATAGTTTCTTAGAAGTTGCCGCAGTAGTGAGTGGTCATCGTTTTCTTGGAGGTTTCTTTTTGTGCAGCTACACGGTTTTCTTGTGGTACAATTCTTGTAGCTAGTTTTTACTTGTAGTTTTACTACTTACTTTACTTGTAGCACTTCGAGAGACATGAGATGTACAATGTATGCATTGGCACACTTTTTGATGCAGACATGTAATATTTGGTGGACATGGATTGTATGTAATGAATGATGGACATGTTATGAATGGAAAGATATTTTAATTTCCAGTCTTCTTATGCTATTTTCTCCTGCTCATATTTATATCATGTGTTTCGAATGTGGAATATATGTGCGTGGAATCAGTTTGCCGAATACCTAGATCCTAGGAGACGGTTGTCACAGAGGGATATGGGTGCATACTACATGAGAGTCAGATCCTTGACATGACCTTGATCTCACTCGTTGATAACCTCCCACAACCGCTACCCATCCTCAAAACCCCCCTCGATAACCTCCACAATTCCTCATCTACCAAATCACAATAGGTAGAGACCTAGCTTCAACACCTTTGATAGTGACAACTTCGTATGAAAGTTTAGTAGGCAACTATGAGCTCAACTCCTATCCTTGGCAAGGTCCAAGGTGCCTCCTGGTACCTTGTCGTACTCCATCATGACTAGAGGTGATAACTAGAGCCCTATCTCTCGATTAGAGATCCACCTTCAAACGAGATACTCAAGAGGTAACTTCCTCAGAACCCCTTTTCTTTTCCTTTTGATTTCTTCTTCTTCTTCCATTCCATTCTCTGTTACACCTTCGTCCCCCTTTCCATTCTCCCTTTTTCATTTGTCTATCTTAGCTCTGTAGTTCAAAACCAATGTCGACGCATACCTCCCACTACCATCACCTCTTAGATCTACCACATGCTTTTCTACCATCCACATATATATCCCCATCATGTCCCATTAGAGTTCTTTTGCTTCTTCCTCCACATGCATAGCATCTTCTATCCATTGATATCCCTTATCATGCCATAATCCAAGGTCGATTGGCTCAAGCACTTCACCTTCCCTACATGTGGTCATTGAAGGACTTATGATCCACCAAGACATATAAGAATTCTCGCTTATTTGTAGCCCAAGCGACATAATCTTAGCCTTCCTCAATTGGAGAAGACACTCAGCCAAGCACCCAGGGGTTCATAAGTTTCGTCAGAGCCACTGCCTCACCCAATCCTTGAGTTCAATTGGAAAACGAAGGAGGAGGAGAATTTCATCTCATTCGAGTTATGATCCTCTAGCCACATCTCGATCGAACCTCCACCTTCGCCTACCGGAATGCCATCATCAAAGAAGGAAGAGGGGGAGCCACTCCTACATGCACAATTAATTTTTCCCTCTTCTTCCATCCAATAGATCAAACGAGCTCACCAAATCCATCATTTGATTAGCTCTCTACATGCCATCATAGCCTTTGGAGCATCCTCGAAAGTCAATCGTTGTTCGAGATCAATCTCATCACCATCAGAAGTCTTACGCACATCGACGTGGGCAGACTTTCATCGTTAGATCTGAATAACATCAGTTCATCTCAACTAAAAAATGGGATCGAGGATCATGTGAGTTTCTCAAGTGCATGGATTTTCGTATGGTGTCCCTTTAATAATTCCAGAGTCGCCTTGTTACCTCCAGGTAATCACAGAAAGCGCCTTGTGCGTGCTACTTGTTTATTTTATTTTTATTTCCTATTTCCAAATAGGACAACATGTTTGAGCATGTAATTGGACCATAATTTGGCCTCTCCTTAAATTTCTACAAATATCATTTATTCCTTAATTAATTCTTTATCTTATGATCATTTATTTTGAATTTTATTAAATTGTATAATTATTAAAATTCAAATAGTAAAATTGAACATATTTTACCCATTTTTCAGTAGTTAATTTTTATAAAATCAACCATAATTGAAAATTTCTATGAAAGTTTTTATTGATAGATATTTGATGCTTTACATTGTACCAAAAAAGAATTGCAAAATTTTGTGTCCTTTACTCTAAATAATATCTTGAGTATCTTGGTAATTAATTTCTTATTAACTCATAGCTTAGTATTTTGTGTAAATTCAAAGTCTCATTATTCCTCATCATAATATCTAATTGGGATAATTTTATTTTGCAAAAATATTAAGTGCTGGATTTATTAAAATTATTTAACCAAAAGTTATTCTATTTCAGTAAAAAATTCATAAAAAATAATATATTTCACTGATATAAATTTGAAAAAGTTCATGTTTTTGCCAAAAAAAATAAAAATATTACAATATGTGCATTTCAACATATTTTATCCTCAATCCAAGTTTTATTAGTTTTGCACCCTATTTGATGTAAAATTTGTCAAAAACAAGAAAAATGACCATATATTTTCATTACATGCAGATTAATTTGTAAAAATACAAAAAATACATGTCATATAGTATCTAATTCTACCTAAATGAAAAATACAATTTTGATAAAATATGACACATATATTTTCTAGATAATCAGGAAGTCAGATACCTTTTTTTACCCATTTTCACATTTTATTTTATTTATCCAAAAAAATAATTTTCAAAATATTAAAAGTTATCCTAAAATATTTAGTTTTATTTTAGGAGCCAATAAATATTTCCTTCCATTTACGTATTGTGTTTTAAGCCCATAAAATTATTTGCAAAGATACCATGTAAGGTACTGCTCCTTAGTTTAAAAATACACTTGCATTCATACACATTGCATTCATTTTTGCATCATATATTTGCATTTTATTTTGTAAAAACATATAAAAACTAACTTCTAGAAATACATTTGCTTTGTTGTTTGATCTGATCCTTAGTCCACACTTTTTCTTCCTTGCATAAAATGTGGGACTTCAGTCAGTCCTTTAAGTTAAGTTAGCTAAACTTATTTGATTAAATAAACAATTTGGCACATTGCATTAATTTGATTAATTTTGTGTGTGATTTCGATTACAAGCTTTCATCACATGCTGGAACAATTTAACATAATTAAGAGTGGTAAAAATCAGTCTTCAGTAAGTCCTTTAACTATGTAAGTTTGTTAAACTTATTAAGTAGTTTAATGTGAATGTGACTCGATCGTTATGCTAAAATAGAGGATTTTTCTTGTGAGTCTAATAGGCATCATAGTGACAAGTAATCATTAAATCTAAGTGTGTCGATATTTTTGTTCCTATTATCTTTAAAAGAATTTCTTATGTATCCTCTTTCAAAACTTCAAAGCAGTTCTTAGAAAAAGTAAGTTTATAACCTTTTGTCACAAATTTGAGATACATTAAGCAAGTTTACTCCATATCTTTAACAATATTCCTTTTCAAAAGAAGCGAGGGAGTTTTCAATCATACATTTACCAATGATCACACATGTATGGTTGTTGCTTAGGTAACCGCCCCACCTTCCATGTGATCTATTTTGATGAAGAGGTCTTTGTCTCTAGTCATTTGCTTGGAGAATTCACTATCCATGATCCATTTGCCACGTTTGTTTTATGGTCTTTCTTGATATTCCGCGAAAGAGTGTGTGGACATGTTACAATGATGGTAATGTTTCCAATTGCAATGTAATGTTATCTTCTTCTTAGGTTCTACAAAATAGTTGATTGAATCTTTTACTACACATTTCTTTTGGGCCCTTGGAGGGTTAGCTTGCTTTCTTAGGATTTCAATCTCCTAGGTTCCTTAACCTTACCACTTTTGTGTTTACCAAATATACTTTTAGCAGGAGTTGAACAACCAACATTATAATAGGGTTCATAACTAGTTCCAAACTAACTTTTTAGCATGTTTAGAAGCACCTAAAATTTATCTAAGTTTTCCCTACCTTTAGTGAACCTAGAAAGATCATTATAAGAAATTCGGTTTCTATCTTTCAATCTAGAAATAGTATCTTCAATTTGTTTATGTCAAGACAGTTGTTTAGATCATGGATATTTTTATGTAATCATTCTACCTTACCTTAGAGTTATGTTTTGCTTGAGTGGTGCATGCAGTGATTTTTAGTAACTTATTTTTCTTTTTCTATTTAATAATTAAATTATGCAAATTAGTCATAGTATCTTTTAGTTCATCTGCAATGGGTTCTTTAGAGTTTATCTGATTATTGATAGTCATAGATCCTAGCAAGGATTTTTTGTTGTTCGAGTTGTCTAAGTCATTTCAGAAAAGTTCGAGAAGTTATAAGAATCCTTGTGTCTTGAAGTGATTTCATCTTGGAGAGCTTGCGGTGGTTTGAAGTATCATTTATTGCTAAGTGGTGCTATCATATATGAGCAAAAATAATATAAATCTCTCTGAGAAGAACGTGTGGGTCAATGATATAATATCACCGACAATGCATAAATGTAGAGGCTTGAAGAATGTCTTTGACTAGATGCAGAGGAACATTTAGAATCTTAAGGCAATCGCACATTATTGTTAATAGCACTTACGAATCTGAATGATCTTAGTAACTCTAGAATGTTGAGATCTCTCTAAAGTGCTTAATAGCTTGAAGAACAGAGAAGAAGAATGATTGTGAAAACCCCGAAACCGAACATGGACTAAAATGCAAAACTCAGTTGGATCTGAGGTTAATTGCAAATCTGCTTTTATTGTAGGGTCTAAAAAATTTATTTGAGTCGTCCATTGCGTAGGCCTCGTCGATAGCTTTCCAACGAGTCCAAGAATGCGTAAATCCAAGTTCGGGAGCCCGAGTTACGGTCATTTTAGTGAGAGGGGGTCCAGGCCATATAAGGATCCGGACCCGGATCCGAATCCGAGTTAAACCCAATAAAACCCAACCCATCTCGCCCAAAACGCCCCCAAATCATTCCCCTTCGACCAGCAGCCTTCCTTCCTCCATTTCTCCTCCCTCTCCCTCACCGGAGCATCGCCGGAGCACTTCGGATCGATGATCCGAAGCCAAAATCCAGTAGAGAAGGTCCGGGTCACTCCATGTGCGGTTCCCATCGTGAACGAAGTGTCGATCGCGTCGTGCTTCACCGACGGAGAAACCGTGGTGTGAGTGTTCTTGAGGTACGATCCTCCTTCCTCTTGCTGCGGGTTCCACGCTATTTCCACATATATGTTGTGTCCGGATTTGTTCATTTAACTATGATTTGGTCCTCTTCATATGTACGATGTTCCCTACCTCTTTGCTGTGGACCCCCACACGATTATCAGTCATATATGTTCTCATCGTTGGGAAATGGCTTCCTTGCACGTAGAGGTTGCCTGATGATGACGATATACTGTATAAACTCTCAAATTGAGCAATGCTTTTTGAATAAGAGATCCCTCAAGCAGAAACTCACATACGATTTGGAGCATAAGCCTATATCTTAATTTTCTAGCCTTGTCTCTAGATTTGGAAACAGTATCATGTTTCTTGCATTATATATATCGTTAAGCCATCATTTGCATATGTCCAAAATCCAGGTATTACTCATCTCTGACAACACCATCAAATGCAACATCGGAAGAATACAGATTCTAGAAATCTATATTTTCTTAAGAGCCAAGAATCCAAGATGGATGTATTATGATATAGGAATATAATCATAGAAAAGGACTCTGAGTTACGTTAGTATCTGTCATGCAAATCTTGTAAAAACCCCAACAAAGTCCCACACCGTGGAAACATGTAGTTTCCGGGTGGGATAAATAGTGAGGAGGTTACTACCTAATAACTTTGGCTTAAGCATTTTGGGTGGTTGTCAACAGGTTCATTTGTGCCCGAACCCAACAAGTTGTTAGGGCCAGTTTTCCTCGATAACGGTCCGGGGACCTAAGCCCGGGACGTTACAAATGGTATCAGAGCCAAATTTCCTCTGATAGTGGAAAGGGCTACCCGAGAGGTGGAGCCGCCCCTACAAAGAGGTTGGAGGAAATGGCTACCCGGAGCGTGCAGCCGCCACTATCACTGGGAAGAAGTGATGGACCATATCGCAACGAGGACGTTGCAAATATAAGTGGGGGAGGTTGTAACACCCCAACCCCAAACATAGTGCCATACCTATAACTCACGAAGTCTGGGTGTGGTTTATAAGTGGTGGGGATTACTACTTGACAACTTGGGCTTAAGCATTTTGGGTGGTTGTTAACGGGTCCATTTGGGCTCGTACCCAATAGGTTGTCAGGGCCAGTTTTTCTCGATAACGGACCGGGGACCTAAGCCCGGGACGTTACAAATGGTATCAAAGTCAAATTCCCTCTGATAGTGGAAAGGGCTACCCGAGAGGTGGAGCCGCCCCTACAAAGAGGATGGAGGAAAAGGCTACCCGGAGCGTGCAGCCGTCACTATCACTGGGAATAAGTGATGTGCCATGTCGCAACGAGGACATTGCGAATATAATTGGGGGAGGTTGTAACATCCCAACCCAAACATAGTACCACATGGAAAACTCACAAAGTGTAGGTGTGGTTTATAAGTGGTGGGGATTACTACTTGACAACTTGGGCTTAAGCATTTTGGGTGGTTGCCAATGGGTCCATTTGGGCCTGAACCCAACAAGTTGTCAGGGCCAGTTTTCCTCAATAACGGATCGGGGACCTAAGCCCGGGACGTTACAAATGAAGGGTTCAGTTTTCCTCGATAACGAACCGGGGACCTAAGCCCGTTCTGTTACAAATGGTATCAGAGCCGAACGCCCTCTGACAGTGGAAAGGGCTACCCGAGAGGTGGAGCCGCCCCTACAAAGAGGTTGGAGGAAATGGCTACCCGGAGCGTGCAGCCGCCACTGTCACTGGGAAGAAGTGATGTGCCATGTCGCAACGAGGACGTTGCGAATATAAGTGGGGGAGGTTGTAAAAACCCCAACAAAGTCCCACACCGTGGAAACATGTAGTTTCCGGGTGGGATAAATAGTGAGGAGGTTACTACCTAATAACCCGGCTTAAGCATTTTGGGGGTAGTTAATCGGGTCCGTATGGGCCTGATCCCAAGAGGTTGTCAGGGCCAGTAATGCTCCGTTAACGGACCGGGGACCTAAGCCTGGGACGTTACAAATCTTTAGTAGAGACATTACTTTTACAGAAGCATGTTTTGGCAGACACAACATCTGAAAGATAAAAATACTAAATATCTTTGTGTGCTTAGGTAGTAGTGGGTTATTTATGACCTGAGGTTCATAGTTGTTGAATCATCTTATACAGACCTAAAATGCCATGGTACCTGTGGTTGTTTATATGAATCTGAAATATAAAGGATGGATCTAATATGCACGATATGTTGGTTAACTGGTTCGATACTTATTCAAAAATCTGATCACTGTCAAGGCATCCCATTAGAATGAAGATTTTGTACCCACTGTTCATGTATGCTGCAACACAAATGAAATATCATATCTGTGGCATTATGTTTTGTTCGAAATATGTAGAAGTAACAGAGTTGGTAGATACTGGAACCTATATATTTACCATGTATTTATAAAGAATACATTTTGACTAATATAAGGAAGGGGTCCGTAAGCTTACTACAGAAGGAACCGAGCTATATTTTGGCTGAATATAGGACATGAAAAAATATGCATTAGTGAAATCAAGAGTGAGATCCTTGAAACTAAAGTTATGAGCCTATCGTCCATCCTTGTTATTTTAGGTATATTGGTTTCTTTTAAATATTCTGGAAATACCGTTAGCAAAATCTAATGTAAAGAACATATACCTATGGACTGACGTTGCATATGTTTGAATATTTGAAGCAAGATAGATCTTTTATTGCCAATTTCTAATTAGAGACAATAGATTGTGATAAAATGTATACGGAAGTAATGAGACAACATAAGCATATATTTGCATATCATATAAAATAATATTTTAGGCTAATAATCATGATGCTATCGTATCCCTATGCAGTTGGTAATTTTGTTTATACATTCAGATGGTTCAAGGGTGGGGAATTCCCTGGATTGAGCAAGATTAAACCCATGGAGCATAAACAATAGGATTTGATGGATCCATCCAGCAAAACTTCAAATATGAAGAGCATCGTGATTGGGGATTTGGACAGTTCTTGTTATCACAGCTTGTTGTGAGCACATACCCATTTAGCATTAGAACTTCAACATATCTTTGTCAAGGCCAATGTGATGTACGAACATTGATCTGGTCGCAAGATCATAACATAATTCCCATCAAATATCTTGCACGGTGGTAAATGAATTATGTCTACTCTACAAATTAGGGAATTTCCTGAAGTTGCTGCAGAGATGGGAATTTGGAAAATTTATGAAACAAGAAAGTTTTGGGGTTGAATAAGCAATGATTTTCTATGAATCCATGGGTTAAAATAGATACTCATGTGAGTACCACTGGAAGAGGGGTTCACTTTCTGTCACACCAAGCAAAATCGAGTAAATGGGAGTTTGGCTTTCACCATCAGTTTCATGATCATTCATAAGATATCCCACGTCATCATGAAATGCATAATCATCTTATATACCTCCAGTTTGGGGATATTTCTTCTTAGTGGCCTATAGATAATTGTCTCTTTCATCTAGTAATATGATGACAGCTTTATGGTGGCATCACTTAGATTCCTTGTACTTACTCTTCAACAACTAGCCTACAAGGATCGAGGTCTGAGTTTATTACAGTTATAGAAATAATTGTCTGAGTAAATGATATATTAAATAAGTTGATATCATGGTGAATGGGGCAGATGGAGTAGGACCTCAAGGGAAGGGCATGCACCCTTGGGGCCTCGGGTAGAAGCATAGTTGACCGCGATCCCAACTGCTATTGTAGCTGCGATGGTTGGGGGACATGTTGCTTGGCACACCGAGGTGCTGATTTGACGGTGTTGGCCTCGGCACTTGCGTGCTTTAGCCCGGTGCTCGAGCGCTGGCCAAGTAGTCATGGTTGGTCAGCTAGTGTTTCTCTTGTCACTTAGAGTTAACACTCGTGTACGAGCCAATGTAGGCCACATTGGTTGGTATTCCGAGTGGGAGCGCTAAGAGGGGAGTTCCGGGAAATGTGGTTACTGAAGTTGGGAATGGGATATCAGTCTCCTGTGCATAAGGAGGATTGGGGTAGTCGCAAAGATTCGCAGGTTGGAATCTAGATTGTGAATCGGAAGTATCAATTGCGAAGTGGAGCTAAGTGGACGTGTTGGGAACTTAGTTAGGATGCATTGTACCCCACCGCATGCCTACGGAGGCACCCCAACCCTAAGATATTCTTTTTGCCTTAGAGTCATAGTGTGAGGTCTCATCCAGACCAAGAACACAGACTATCCACGAAGCTTGGTTACTTATGTCCACATCTAATAACCATAATAAAAATGTGATTCTTGTGAGATCTTATGACCTAGTTTTTTTCTCTTTTGCACACATTTAAATTATATCCTGCTTATTGTTGTATAGTTTTATCTAATTCGTATTGGACAACTTTGCTCATAACGTACCTACGCGTGGATCCGCAGGTCCTCAGCAGTGAGCAGTTTGGAGACATCACTTTTAGTGCAGCTTCACTACACTTCTTGTATCACAGTTGATAGTACTTTTTATGGTCTTCTTTACTTGCAGTTTCTTTTGAGAGAAATGGCATGTAATGTATAATTGTGGACATCTATATTTATGCTTACATGTAATCTTTGTGGACATGGAAATGGATAATAGATTTTAATGGAATTGGTGAATGGAAATGCACGTGCTTGTGAACAGGGTGAATGCAATGCAAAAATATATATATATATATATATATTTCCTGTGCATGTTGCTTTTTCTCCTGCTTTTGTGAATGTCAAATATTCGAATGTGGAATTATGTGTGTGGATTGGTTTGCCAAGTACCCGGATCCTAGGGACGTCACAGACGGCAAACCAAATCCACGCACACACATTCCACATTTGAGTACTTGACATTCAAACAACAGGAGAAAAGTAGCAACATTCACAGGAATTTAAAATTTTGCTTCTCATTCAACATGTTCACATTTCATATTCCATTCATTGCATATACCAATTCCATTACATTACATTGATCATTTCCATGTCCACAAAAATATGCATGTAAGCATAAAATAGATGTCCACACATACCTTATACATAGCATGTCTCTCAACAAAATACTACAAGTGAAGAAGGATAGTAAAATTACTACCAACAACTGTACTGCAAAAAAAAAGTGTCGTGAAGTTGCACAAAAGTGATGGTGCCTCCAACAATCACTGCTGCGAACCTGCGGATCCACACGTAGGTACGTTATGAGCAAAGTTGCCCAATACGATTTAAACAAAACTACACAAAAAGGAATGCAGGATAAACTTGATAAGGACAAATAAGTATTCAGATAAAAGACGATGATACATGTAGAGTTCGCAGAGAAGGCACTTGAGAAGAAGATAGATCCAAGGTAATTTGACTCTATCATTTCAGGATGGAGTCAAGTACATCTGCAATCGGGCATATGTTCTATCACTCGTCAACGCATATAAGATGATATTATATCTTTGAGATTGAAATCAAGCCCTTCACCTGACAAAGCTTTACAACACTAATTGGATCATCTGCTGATAGTAGGTAGGGATATGCAAATATATGCTTCTGTTGTCTCATTACTTCCGTATACATTTTATCACAATCTATTGTCTCTAATCAGAAATTGGCAATAAAAGATCTATCTTGCTTCAAATATTCAAACATATGCAACGTCAGTCCATAGGTATATGTTCTTTACATTAGATTTTGCTAACGGTATTTTCAGAATATTTAAAAGAAACCAATATACCTAAAATAACAAGGATGGACGATAGGCTCATAACTTTAGTTTCAAGGATCTCACTCTTGATTTCACTAATGCATATTTTTTCATGTCCTATATTCAGCCAAAATATTGCTCGGTTCCTTCTGTAGTAAGCTTACGGACCCCTTCCTTATATTAGTCAAAATGTATTCTTTATAAATACATGGTAAATATATAGGTTACAGTATCTACCAACTCTGTTACTTCTACAGATTTCGAACAAAATATAATGCCACAGATATGATATTTCATTTGTGTTGCAGCATACATGAACAATGGGTACAAAATCTTCATTCTAATGGGATGCCTTGACAGTGATCAGATTTTTGAATAAGTATCGAACCAGTTAACCAACATATCGTGCATATTAGATCCATCCTTTATATTTTAGATTCATATAAACAACCACAGGTACCATGGCATTTTAGGTCTGTATAAGATGATTCAACAACTATGAACCTCAGGTCATAAATAACCCACTACTACCTAAGCACATAAAGATATTTAGTATCTTTATCTTTCAGATGTTGTGTCTGCCAAAACATGCTTCTGTAAAAGTAACGTCTCTACTAAAGATTTGCATGACAGATACTAACGTAACTCAGAGTCCTTTTCTATGATTATATTCCTATATCATAATACATCCATCTTGGATTCTTGGCTCTTAAGAAAATATAGATTTCTAGAATCTGTATTCTTCCGATGTTGCATTTGATGGTGTTGTCAGAGATGAGTAATACCTGGATTTTGGACATATGCAAATGATGGCTTAACGATATATATAATGCAAGAAACATGATACTGTTTCCAAATCTAGAGACGGCTAGAAAATTAAGATATAGGCTTATGCTCCAAATCGTATGTGAGTTTCTGCTTGAGGGATCTCTTATTCAAAAAGCATTGCTCAATTTGAGAGTTTATACAGTATATCGTCATCATCAGGCAACCTCTACGTGCAAGGAAGCCATTTCCCAACGATGAGAACATATATGACTGATAATCGTGTGGGGGTCCACAGCAAAGAGGTAGGGAACATCGTACATATGAAGAGGACCAAGTCATAGTTAAATGAACAAATCCGGACACAACATATATGTGGAAATAGCGTGGAACCCGCAGCAAGAGGAAGGAGGATCGTACCTCAAGAACACTCACACCACGGTTTCTCCGTCGGTGAAGCACGACGCGATCGACACTTCGTTCACGATGGGAACTGCACATGGAGTGACCCGGACCTTCTCTACTGGATTTTGGCTTCGGATCATCGATCCGAAGTGCTCCGGCGATGCTCCGGTGAGGGAGAGGGAGGAGAAATGGAGGAAGGAAGGCTGCTGGTCGAAGGGGAATGATTTGGGGGCGTTTTGGGCGAGATGGGTTGGGTTTTATTGGGTTTAACTCGGATTCGGATCCGGGTCCGGATCCTTATATGGCCTGGACCCCCTCTCACTAAAATGACCGTAACTCGGGCTCCCGAACTTGGATTTACGCATTCTTGGACTCGTTGGAAAGCTATCGACGAGGCCTACGCAATGGACTACTCAAATAAATTTTTTAGACTCACAATAAAAGCAGATTTGTAATTAACTTCAGATCCAACTGGATTTTGCATTTTAGTCCATGTTCGGTTTCGGGGTTTTCACAATGATGAACAATTCTAGAAGACTTTTTTATTGATGTAAGTTGTGCTGTGACTTCTAAGAATGGGTATGTGGTCCTCTATATAGTAGTAGGGCCGGACCTTAGAAACTTGGTCATTGGAAAGAAATGCAATAAAGAGTCAAAGAAGATTCATTAAGGCGATCGGTCAATACAACATAGATGATAGATCATGCCTAGGTTCATTAATCAGGTTAACTTTGGTTGATCGATCAAAACTAACCATTTTTAGAGTTGTTGAGATAATTCAAAATATAATCGATCAAGGCTCTCAAATGGTCGATTAGTAGGTTATCGATTAGGTATAAATCGTTAGTTGATCAGTCCTGCAATAACAACAATTATCAAGTAATCGATCAGATATCAAAGGTGGTCGATCAAAGCTGATTGAGCATATGTTGAAGATGATTGATTCGATCTAGTTCTGAGCTGGTATGATCAGTTCCTAATTTAGAAGTCCTATGAGTTTATACGTTGATCTTACAACTTGGCACAAAAAATACAATAATTCACAATCGAATTACATCAAGCTACAACTATGATAAAATATTTTGAATCATGCTTTTGATCTTTTGATATCTTTTTGAAAGCTCGTAACAACATGCATGCCCACACGCTAAGGTACAATAATATGTGATCAACTTGTGATAGATGTGTGCTATAATTAAAATCAAAGTACAAGATAGAATAAGCACAAGTTCTGCAAACAAATAACTGACGACGATTACATTTGATAACAAACTCGTGTACAATAAGGTATGCTTGGCAAATCGATAAAGATTTTAAAGTATTTTTTGTATGAACCGATTTAAAGTTTTAAAAGAGAACATACTAGAAGTTTTTTTTATTAAAGGAGATAGGCATAAAAGTGTCTATAAACTTTGGGTGGTTGTCCATGGATCCAACTGTGCCCAGGGGCGGAGTCAGGAATTTTCTATTTGAGGAGCCATAGAGAGAGTATTGTTGTTGTATGATTATCCATAGGCTAATTTTCTTGTATTGATAGATGAGTATTTGTGCATTATTTACTGATTAGAAATAATTATGTAGATTGTAGATAGAAAACTTATACAATAATAAATATTCATATAAAAATATATGCAATGTAATAATATATGGGTACAAGATTCTCAATCAAACATCTATATGGGGAGTTAAGAAATAGAGGGGAGGGACAAGATCCAGACTTATTCCAGGATGTGAAGATTATTTGGGCTTGCAAGATCCCAAGCAGGATAAAGGTGTTCCTCTAGAACCTGATGAGAGACAAACTGTGTGATAAGGTAAGGAGGACAAGGTTGTTGGGTCTTCAAGAGATGACCTGTGATAGGTGTGGATTACAGATGGAGAACTCAGAACACCTTTTCTTCACGTGTAAAACTTCGATGAAAGTTTGAAGGGAAATGACGATTTTGTGGGTGTATGTAGGAGGTCTTTCAAGATTCTGGGAAGCGTAAGAAGGGTAGGAGGTAACTCTTCTAACGATGTCGCTAAACCATTTGTGGTGTTGTGGGCTATCTGGTTGGCGAGAAATGAGTTCATTTTTAAAAATCAGAGGTTCTACCCAGAAAATGATCTCACTTTAGGGCTCTATTGACTTTTTAGGAATCTATGTAATCCACCTTGAAACCTTTATCAACTCGGGAGATCACCCTCTTTTTTAATAAAAAAATCAATATTAAAGTTGAGGTCAATTGCATTTTTAGGAGATAATTTTTTTTAATTTTAGATACATGATACCTCCCATTTACAAAAAAAATCAAATAAAAACTTTATGATGTATAATTTATTTTATAATTATACATGGAGGGGGTGGCAAAGTTCCCTCTTTCGCGGGCGTGGGCACTTCCGCGTGCTCACTCTGATCACACACCCATTATCTGGTCCTCGGGTGAGGAGGTAAGAAGCAGATTCTTCTTTCAGTTTGAGCGGTCTTGGTTGTTGGAAGATGGGTTCAAAGAGTTGGTGGCAGATCTATGGAGGGGATGGAATCCACTGGGTTCGGCGGTGAGTCGGGTAGCGTCAAAACTGGCAATGCTCAAGTCTTTCTTGATGGGGTTTGGGAGAGAGGTAAGAATGAAGAGATGGGAGTTGAGAGGAGAGGCGCAGAAAGAGGTGGTTCGTCTGGATGGTTTGGACGATCTGAGAGGGTTGGATCAGGAGGAGATGGTGGAGAGATCCACGCTTTTGGAAATCATTATGATGGAAGATAAGAAAGAAGAGACAGAATGGAGACAAAAATCCAGGCAGAAGTGGTTGCGTGAAGGGGATGCTAATACAAGATTCTTTCACGCTATGGCCTCTAGCAGGAGGCGAAGGAATCACATTCAAGAACTTCATGTGGGAGGGTTGAGGATCTCGGGGGAGGCGCAAATTGGTAGTGCACTGAGAGATCACTTTGTAGAGATGACGCGGAGGAGGCGGGGGGACGGGTGGGGTTGGCTAGGGAGGGGGGTGAAGTCTCTGGCGCCAGGGCAGGCAGAGGAGCTGGTGGCTCCTTTCTCAGAGGCAGAGGTGAAGAGGGCAGTCTGGGGTTTAAATGAGGAAGGAGCACCGGGGCCGGATGGATTCCCGGTATTTTTTTACAAAGAGTTTTGGGATCTTCTGAAGGTTGAGATCCTAGAGGTGCTAGAAGAGTTTAGAGAAGGGAACAAGGGGTTCAAGAAGGTTAATAGGGCAATGTTATTTTTGCTGCCGAAGAAAGATCACCCATCAAGAGTTGATGATTTCAGACCAATTGCGTTATCGAACGGGATATACCTCATTGTGGCAAAAGTGTTGGCAAACAGGCTCAGGGGAGTCTTGGAATCGATTGTTCTAGAGAGCCAATCCGCGTTCATTCCTGGTCGACAAATGGCAGATGGCTTGGTAGTGGCATCAGAGATTTGCTTACAGTGGAGACGCAGTGGAGCAAAGGGTGTATTGTGGAAGATCGACTTTGCAAAGGCTTATGACTGTGTGGACTGGTGCTTCTTATGGACGTCACTGAGGAGAAGAGGGTTCCCAGAAGTCTGGATTTCTTGGATGAAGAGATGTATCACTACATCTTCCCTCTCGATCTTAGTGAATGGGCGGCCAGAGGGGGGTTTCTTCCAACCACAGAGAGGTGTGCGGCAGGGATGTCCTCTAGCACCCATGCTTTTTGTTCTTGTTGCGGATGCGTTGGCGGTCATGTTCAGGCAGGCGGTTGATGGTGGTTATTGTGAAGGTTTTCGGCTAGATGACATCTTTGTGCCCTTACTGCAATATGCTGATGACACAGTGCTTTTTCTAGACGGGACAGATGAGATGATTAGCAGAGCGGCTCAGTTGCTAGACATTTTTAGTAGTATGTCTGGGCTGGAGATAAATATGCAAAAATCTTTGGTTACCACCTTTGGGTTACAAAATGAAGAACGAACCAGAATAGCGGAGCTGCTTGGCTGTCAGCTGGGGGATTTACCAATTACCTATCTGGGTCTTCCTTCGGTGGCTGGTAAGCTGAAAGTGGCAGACTGGGACGCGGTTATCCGGAAGATAGAGGGGAAACTGGCTGGTTGGAAGGCAATTTCCTTATCCAAGGGTGGTAAGCTTGTTTTGCTGAAGCATGTCTTGTCCTCCATTCCGACTTTCTTTTTCTCTACTAGGATGATGCCAGTTGGGGTGAGAAAGAAGACTGAAAATATAATGAGAAGATTCTTCTGGTCAGACGGGAAACAACAAAAGTCAGGAATGCATCTGGTGGCATGGGAGGAGATCACAAGAACTAAGGATCAGGGGGGGCTGGGAGTTCGGGATTTGGCGTGTATGAACAGGGCTCTGGTGGCAAAGTGGGTGTTGCGTATTTGGGGACCATCAGAGGATCTACCCACAAGATTGATTAGAAGGATCTATGAGGTGAAAGGCGAGCTGATTGCAAGGTCTACTCGGTTTGAATCACCCCTATGGCAAGGGGTACGGGAGGTTTTGAGGCTCGTATCGCATAGGCTGGTGCCTAAGTTGGGGGATGGGAGAGGCTTCAGATTTTGGAGGGATGATTGGACGGGGGAGGGGACTCTTGAGATGCGGTTCCCAAGACTCTTTGCGATATCGACATCGAAGGAGGCCACTTTGCGGGAACTGACTACTTCTGGAGAGTGGGGATTAAGTTTTGCAGCGGTCCTTTCTGACAGGAGGAGGGAGGAACTTCTACGACTTTTTGCAGAGGCTCCTGTTCCAAGGGATTACTCTCATCTCAGGGACCATTATGAGTGGTCTGGTACAAAATTCTCTATCAAGCAGCTTTATGGCGAGCTAAGAAATGGAGGAAATGGACAAGATCTCGACTTGTGTAAGGATATGAAGATTATTTGGGCTTGCAAGATCCCAAGTAGGATAAAGGTGTTCCTCTGGTGCCTGAGGAGAGACAAGCTTTGTGACAAGGTTAGGAGGGCGAGGATTATGGGGCATCAAGATGTGACTTGCGACAGGTGTAGGGAACAGATGGAGAACTCAGAGCATCTATTCTTCACTTGTGAGACTTCGGCGAAGGTTTGGAGGGAGATGGCAATCCCGTGGGTAGACGTGGGCAGTTCTGAGAGCTTTTGGGAGACAATAAGAAAGGTTGGAGGCAACTCTACTGATGATGTTACAAAACCTCTTGCGGTGTTGTGGGCTATCTGGCTGGCAAGGAATGAGCTTGTTTTTAAGAATCAAAAGTTTTATTTTGAAAATGTCGTGTCTCATTGTAGGGCTCTCATAAACTTTTGGGAGGCCAGGTAATGTAACTTAAATCATTTCTTATTAATGAATTTTTACTATTGCGGTGACTCCCATCTTGGGAGTTCACCCTCTTTTACATCAAAAAAAAATTTATTTTATAATTATGTTGTAATGGTTAGTAAATTATAAGTGTTTTACATTACTCCTTGAATGTTAATAAATTCTATTCTATATGGAAACATGAGAAGACACGGCTTTTAGGATTATAAAATCGATTCAATTAGCAAATTTATGATTATATCATTCATTTGCTTGCAAGTGTACTAATTCTGTTCAAAATTATGACAACAGTAAAATATGTTGTATGAGGTGTAATAAAGGTTGAGAATGGAGAAAGCAATAAATACTTTTTATTGATTTTATTCTATTCACATCTAATCTTAATATCTAATGATTTCTTCATGAAATTTAAATAAGAGTATTTTGTAAAACAACAAAATATCTCCTACTATTTTAAGATAAATATTATTCATACTTTTAACTAAAATGAAGAAGGATATATAAATGATATTATATTTTTTTAGGATGTCAATTGAAAATTATGTGGATCCGATAGTCCACCAATTCATGCTATATTGATAAAGAAAGTTTATGAACCATGGTAATTTGAGAATTATGTGATTTGTTTAAGTGTAGATTATAATAGAATAATGGACAACTCAAAGATGCATCAATCGACATTGTGGCCTTGTATACGTCTTGCATAGATGGCGTAGAGGGAGAAGGAACTACAAGATCTAGACAACTTGATTCGTGAAGGTGTATTGATGGAGATCTCATTTCATTTTGGAGGTGATGAGGGAATCCCCGTCTTACTGATATTTTGAGATTTCTCGTTAAAAATCACGATGTTGATCCTATGTTTGTATATAATTTCAACTTTTGAAATTTTATGCTGCACTACAACAAAAGTGACCAAATGTAACAGATAATTTAAATATTTGTCATCATATTTTCTGATCTTAAATATATATCAATGAATATTATCATTGTAGAATTAACTTTTCTTCTTGAAATTAGCAATGAATGTCATATTCGTTGCTAAAAATTCATATAACAACTTTTTTACATTGACTTATTCATTGAAATTCTTATTAATGGATGCTAAATTTAACAATGTTAGAAGAAAAAAATGAATGGATAATATTTTTTATATGATTCATTGCAAAAATATATAGCAACGAATCAAATGTTCATTGCAATTTTAAAGAATGAAGTAATCGATAATATTCGTTATTATATATTTAACAGTATATAATATCACAATGAATAAAAAGTATTTATTCCCTTAGGTCAAATTTGTTGTAGTGTGGGCCGAAGTTGCATCGTTAACGATTCAAGATGGAATTTTAAAAAGGGATAGTGTAAAGGGGAGAGGGACCTTTACTACCATTAATAGGAGAAACAATACAAAATTTTTTTTGCAATATGATTGGGGGTTATAATTACCAATAAATTGGAAATGGATATGAAAAGTTTCGGATACGGAAGGGAACATGGTCTTAAATGTTTATTTTGATCACTGATTTGATGACCGAAATGGAATTTTTATCGAAATTTCAATCGAGATTTGTGCTATGCCCCCCATTTTGCTGAAATTTCAATCCTTTCGATCAAATTTCGGTGACCTATTGAAACTGAAAATCAAACAACTTTCGAGAAAATTTGAAACTATGATTGAGAGAACCATATACGTGCTTGTAACAGCCTGGTTGTTTCAAAAAAATTCAAAATGACATTATCCTGGATTAAGTGGATTTATTAAATACCATAAATTCTCTCATTAACAACTTTAAAAACCAAAAGACTCTACCCCGCCCCCCCCCCCACGTCAATTTTTTGAGAGAAAGAGAGAGAGAGAGTTAGAGAGAGGAAAGGGATATCTCACCGACGTCCCTCTTCATCATAGGAGAAGGCGGCGTCGAATCCGAGGAGGAGAACCCGGATCCATGACCGAAAGAAGGCGTGACGATCGTGACGAGTAGAGTTAAGCTTTGGATCGAGGTATGTATCGGCTTTAGGATTTTGATTTCTAAACGTATGTATCGGTCTAGGTTTTCGTATTAAATATTGATTACGTTGAAATATATCTCTTATATATTGGCTTAGATTCTATACATATAAACGAAGATCGAATCTGAAATATTATATATATATATATATATCGACATAAGATCTTACGTTTCATAAACATGTCCGACAAGTAAGAGATACATTGCATCACTGTTTTGTGGAAAAGATGTGGTTGTCATTTTTTTAACTATATCATAAAAATGGGATACTATGTTTAAATGCACGTCTACCAAATCACATGTGGCTATATACTTTTTAAAAACATTTTAAAGGATGTTTTGTCTATATCAATATTATTTAGAGATGAAATGTGGATCCCACCAATGGTTGTAATTCTTATGTGTACAAGTTATTGTATAAAAACTACTTAAGTAGAGATCATATTGCCTTAAATGGTGAACACGTGCACATTAAACAATATTTCAGAGTCCTCTATAAACTCACATATATCACATATAAACCCTTGTACTATCTGTGAACCATACTTGCAGGTAATAAGTTGGATGAATAGGTAAAAATCACAAGGACATGAAATATTACACGTGAATAAAAGCTAATCCAGTAAGAATTTTTTTTATTATTAAGGTACTTATAACTATACATGGCCTCGTATCAACCCACAAGGATATATATTAACGTAGAGACATAATAAAGTAACATTAAATAAAGTTGAGGTAGAAAAAGAATAAAGTCACGTTAGATACAGTTGAGAGTTGTTGACCAATCCAGAAATAAAATAAAATATAGTAATGGGAAACTTACTGGAATTTATCAAGAGGAGACACAAAAACTACGACATCGATGGATGGAGTTAACCATTTTCCAGATAAATGCAATTGTTAACTATAATAGGTAAATCAGTATTAATTTTAACCTCACAGGGTATATATATTTGACGCATATCAAATGTATGTTTAATGGATTGATGGTTGGATATAATAATAGATTGGTTCATTAGTTAGCACCAAATTATTACGACCCCAGGGACACATGGAAACGAAAATAAAAGGAAAATGAATTGATTGTAATCACATAAGAGCTAATGATATTCAAGGCACCGACTCATAAAGAGTCACATGGTCGACCGCAAGGGGTCGTATTAGTCGCAAGGGGCAACGCTGCAAGGGGCGTATGGTTGCAAGGAACCATGGAGGCAAAAGCTAAGTCCTCTACAGTTGTAGCTACACTATCATGTCATGCGATGGACCGCAAGTGCCAGAGATTAAAAACATATAAAAAGATACATAAATGAATATTGTGCAAGAAAATGGTTTACAAAGGAAAACCATCATGAAAATGCAAGGAATTGTTTAATAAGAGAATGAACCATCACATGTTATGCCAAAAATTGGTTTAATAAAGTTAAACCATCAAAGTCATGGGGGCTAATATGTAAAGTGGTATATATATTTTATAAGTATGAAAATTGTCCGGTATTTTATGAGATATACCCACAAGTAGAAGTAAATGGTTATCATACCTATTTATGCAATTTACCTACTTTACATATATACCCATGTTTATGAAAGAAGTCAAACTAAATCTGATAGGGGTCGAACTTAGACATGCATGGGAAATATCTAGGCACGAAATATTGTGTATGCATGAAAATCCAAATACATGATTTATAACGGATCAAGGGCCGTTAGAAGACCCATGCATGGACCCCGATACATACTGGGCATTAGGCTTATCCAAATTATGTTTGTCAATTTCAGGTGAAGAACAAGGTTGATTGCATTCTCAGGATCGTGCTTCAGGCTCATTGAGATTTCTGACGTGGTACGATTTATCCGTGAAGATCTAGTGGATATCTGTATGCCCACAGGAACCATCGAGTTGCTATTTTTTTTATTTCTAGAATAGTTAAATTTTATTTCCCAGTTTAGAGTTGTAATAATGGAACTCTAGTTTGAGTAGACATTTTATGGAATGATATTTATCTCTGCTCATTATGTCCCATTCATTTATTATTTTGGGTAACGGTTCGGTCGTGCGATCAATTATCGCATGCTTCCGCCGATGGTCGACGTGACCCGTTCTGTTACAAATGGTATCAGAGCTAGAGTTCCTCTGGGCATAGGATATCCACGATTCTTAGCTATCTAAGATTTATAGATAGAGAGATTTAGTATCACAACTCATTGACCTTGTCAATTTTGAATTAGATGGCTCCTCGACGTGCAATTGAAGCCATTGCAGACTGTGACTCGTCGACAAGCCAAGAGGCCGTTATGGGTATGCAGAGGCAGATGCTGGAGTTAATGACTCTAATGACCCAACAACAGAAGAGTCAGACGTCCAACTCGGGTTGACTGACTCTAAAGACCTTCATCCAGCACGATCCGCCCACTTTCAAGGGTGAGCATGAGCCGGAAAAAGCCGAACATTGGCTAAGAGAGATGGAGCTGACTTTTGAGGCAACAGATTGTCCTGAGGAAAAAAAAGTGATCTTTGGGACATTTCGTCTACGGGACAATGCAAAGGAGTGGTGGACTTCATGCAAGGGAATCCATTTTTCGGAGACTCCAGTCATTAAGTGGGATGACTTTGTTGAGCGCTTCACTGAGCGTTACATCCCTAAGCATGCTAAGGATGCTAAGCATCAAGAGTTTATAAATCTCCGGCAGGGAGATATGACAGTCGAATAATATGCAGTAAAATTCCAAGAATTGGAGAAGTATGGCAAGGGTATTTGTGCCAATGAAAAGCAATGAGCCAGAAAGTTTATAGAAGGCCTGAATGCGGGACTAAGCATGAAAGTGCTGACTAGAGGTCCCACGACCTTATCTGAGGCGGTTTCAGCAGCAGTGGAGATCGATGCTGCATACCGGAGGATACAGC
Organism: Ottelia alismoides; assembly: GCA_037367405.1. NCBI lineage: Eukaryota > Viridiplantae > Streptophyta > Magnoliopsida > Alismatales > Hydrocharitaceae > Ottelia > Ottelia alismoides. The sequence goes on along the minus strand of JAZKJV010004347.1, from coordinate 169,368 downwards.
AAGCGAATCCTCAGAAGCGTCCTCACAAGCCGAACTTCAATGACAAGAGGCGTCAAACTGCGGCGAATGCCAAGAAGACAAAGACTGTTGATGCACCAACAAATAGGAAGTACACATTTGAGGTGTGCCCGCATTGTGATAGGAGGCATCCAGGAGAATGCTACATGCTAACCACTACTTGCTTTAATTGCGGAGAAAAAGGTCACTTCAGGAAAGATTGCAAGAAAGATGTCAAGGATCAGAAGAAGCCATTCGAGCAGAAAAAGAAGGTAGCAGGAAGAGTCTTTGCTATCACTCCTGAGGATGCAGAAGGTGCCAACACGACAGTGGAAGGTACTCTAATAATTGAAAACCATTTATGTCATGTTCTTTTTGATTCTGGTGCCACGCATTCCTTTATCTCGAATGCTTTTGCGAGAAAGTTAAGTTTAGAAGCTGTTGAGCTTCCTTATGCACTTACAGTTTCTTCACCAATGGGTGATATTATTGCCACGGGTATGTACTTAAAGGGCGTACCTATTTTGATAAAAGAAGACACCCTAACTGCCAATTTGATATTATTATCCATCACAACCTATGATGCCATCTTGGGAATGGATTGGTTATGGGAGCATTATGCAGCGATCTATTGTCGAGAAAAGAAGGTGGTCCTGAGTAGACCAAATACTGAGGAGATAGTTGTTCGGGGCACCTATAAGGGTGGAAGATTGATTATCTCATCCTTGCAAGCAAGCCGATTACTAGCTGAAGGTTGCATCGCATTCCTCGCTAGTATAATTAACACTGAATCATCACATGCACGTCTTGAAGATTTAGATGTGGTCAGAGACTTTGCCGATGTCTTTCCAGACGATCTTCCTGGACTACCTCCTCATAGAGAGGTTGATTTCTCAATTGATGTGATCCCAGGAACGGCATCGATTTCCAAGGCTCCATATAGAATGGCACCTGCAGAACTTGAGGAGCTAAAGAAGCAGTTGCAAGAACATTTAGATAAGAGATTTTTTCGTCCCGGTGTTTCTCCGTGGGGAGCACCTGTTCTCTTTGTGAAAAAGAAAGATGGGTCTCTTAGACTCTGCATTGATTATCGAGGTCTAAACAAAGTGACCGTGAAGAATAGATACCCATTACCTTGCATTGATGACTTATTCAATCAGTTGCAGGGAGCAATAGTTTTCTCAAAAATTGATCTGCGTACGGGTTATCATCAACTACGAATAAAAGAGGAGGATATACCAAAGACAGCTTTCAGGACAAGGTATGGTCATTATGAATTCTTGATCATGCCATTTGGTCTTACTAACGCTCCTGCAGCTTTTATGGAGCTAATGAATAGCGTATTCCGAGAATACCTTGATAAGTTTGTCATCGTATTTGTGGACGATATACTGATATATTCATCTGATCCGGAGCAGCATCGAGTACATTTACAGATTGTATTCGAAACTCTAAGGTGACATCAGCTTTATGCAAAATTCTCCAAATGCGATTTTTGGCTGAATAGAGTCGCATTCCTTGGTCATGTGGTATCTAAGGACGGCATTGAGGTGGATCCAACCAAGGTAGAAGCTATGATGAATTGGAGGCAACCCAAGAATGTTTCTGAGATCCTAGTTTTCTTGGACTGACTGGATACTATCGGCGATTTATTCAGAATTTCTCAAGGATCTCACTACCATTAACGAAGCTCACTCGAAAGGATGTGAAGTTTGTATGGTCCGAGAAGTGCGAGCCAAGTTTTCAAGAGATGAAGCAGAGGTTGACTACAGCTCCAATCTTGGCTTTACCGTCAGGTAGTGGAGATTTTGTGGTATATACAGATGCATCAGGCACCGGACTTGGGTGTGTTCTTATGCAAAATGAGAAAGTCATTGCTTATGCCTCACGACAGCTAAAACCTCAAGAGAGGAACTACCCAACTCATGATTTAGAGTTAGCAGCGGTAGTCTTTGCTCTTAAAATTTGGCGGCATTACCTTTACGGTGAACAATTTGAGGTGCTCAGTGATCATAAGAGACTCAAATATATTTTCTCTCAGAAGGAACTTAATTTGAGGCAGCGACGTTGGCTAGAGTTCCTAAAAGATTATGACTTCGCCATCAATTACAATCCGGGGAAAGCAAATATCGTAGCAGATGCACTAAGTAGAAAATGGGAAGGTAAACTGGCTAGTTTAAAACTTCAGTGGAAGATGATGAAGGATTTTGAAGATTGGAAGCCTTTTGTGAGTGAGTCGAGAAAGATATCTTTTGCAGCACTCAAGATTCAACCAGAGATAATTGAGAGAATCTTGACTGCACAAAATGTAGATGCTGATTTTCTTAAATTTATAGAAGCATCTAAAAAGGAAGGTTCTGATTTCACCATGGGAACGGATGGAGCTATAAGGTACCGCAGCAGATTATGGATTCCAAGTGATATTTAGTTGAGGCAGGAGATTCTGGATGAAGCACACAGGTCGATGTACACTATTCACCCAGGTACAACAAAAATGTACAAGGATCTGCAACGGAACTTTTGGTGGCCAAAGATGAAGAATGACATCGCAGAATTTGTTGCTAGATGCTTGGTATGTCAGCAGATCAAGATTGAACATCAGCGGCCAGCAGGACCTGTCCAACCCTTGGAGATACCTGAATGGAAGTGGGAGCACATAACGATGGACTTTGTCACCGGTCTACCCAAGACCCCAAAACATCGTTATGACACCATATGGGTGATTGTTGACCGATTAACCAAATCGGCACACTTCCTACCTATCCGCTTGGATCAGTCGACAGATAGTCTAGATGAATTATATGTGAATGAGATTGTCAGCCTTCATGGTGTTCCTGCATCAATTGTATCTGATCGGGATACACGATTTACCTCTCGTTTATGGAAGAGTTTTCAGGATGCTATGGGCACTCAATTGAAGTTCAGCACTTCATTTCATCCGCAGACTGATGGTCAGTCAGAAAGGACCATCCAGACACTAGAAGATATGTTGAGAGCATGTGCTCTAGATTTTGTGGGCAGCTGGGATAGACACCTTCTGTTGTGGAGTTCGCTTACAATAATAGTTATCATTCGAGCATCAAGATGGCACCCTATGAAGCATTGTATGGGAGACCTTGCAGATCACCCTCATGTTGGAGTGATGTGGGCGAGAAGCACATCTTAGGACCGGAACTTGTTCAGACAAGTAAGCATGGTGTTAATCTAATCAGAAAAAGATTATTGGCAGCACAAAGTAGGCAAAAATCTTATGCCGATCGTCATAGAAGAGAGTTGAGTTTCGCAGTTGGGGAACATGCGTTCTTAAAGATCTCTCCAACCAAGGGCGTTTTACGATTTGGCAAAAGAGAGAAGCTCACTCCCAGATATATAGGACCTTTTAAGATTCTGCAGCGGATCGGAGAGGTGGCATATCGTATTGCATTACCACCGCAGTACTCGAAACTTCATGATGTATTCCATGTGTCTATGCTGAGGCAGTACATTCCTGATCCGTCACATGTGATCGAGCATGAGGTCATTGATATTCAGCCAAACTTGACCTTTGAAGAGAAACATATACGAATCGTCGATCGCAGAGATCATCAACTCCGTCGGCGCATAGTCCCGATGGTCAAGGTCCTTTGGTAACACCACCAAAAGGAGGAGGCTACTTGGGAACTCGAAAGTGAAATGCAGGAGAAGTACCCGCAACTTTTCGGTATTTCCCTCTACTAAGAATTTCGAGGACGAAATTTTTTTTAAGGGTGATAGATAGTAACGGCCTGGTTGTTTCAAAAAAATTCAAAATGACATTATCCTGGATTAAGTGGATTTATTAAATACCATAAATTCTCTCATTAAAAACTTTAAAACCCCAAAGACTCTACCCCCCCCACGTCAATTTTTTGAGAGAAAGAGAGAGAGAGTTAGAGAGAGGAAAGGGATATCTCACGGACGTCCCTCTTCATCATAGGAGAAGGAGGCGTCGAATCCGTGGAGGAGAACCCGGATCCGTGACCGAAAGAAGGCGTGACGATCACGACGAGTAGAGTTAAGCTTTGGATCGAGGTATGTATTGACTTTAGGATTTTGATTTCTAAACGTATGTATCGGTCTAGGTTTTCGTATTAAATATTGATTACGTTGAAATATATCTCTTATATATTGGCTTAGATTCTATACATATAAACGAAGATCGAATCTGAAATATTATATATATATATATATATATATATATATATATATATCGGCATAAGATCTTACGTTTCATAAACATGTCCGACAAGTAAGAGATACATTGCATCACTGTTTTGTGGAAAAGATGTGGTTGTCATTTTTTTAACTATATCATAAAAATGGGATACTATGTTTAAATGCACGTCTACCTAATCACATGTGGCTATATACTTTTTAAAAACATTTTAAAGGATGTTTTGTCTATATCAATATTATTTAGAGATGAAATGTGGATCCCACCAATGGTTGTAATTCTTATGTGTACAAGTTATTGTATAAAAACTACTTAAGTAGAGATCATATTGCCTTAAATGGTGAACACGTGCACATTAAACAATATTTCAGAGTCCTCTATAAACTCACATATATCACATATAAACCCTTGTACTATCTGTGAACCATACTTGCAGGTAATAAGTTGGATGAATAGGTAAAAATCACAAGGACATGAAATATTACACGTGAATAAAAGCTAATCAAGTAAGGATTTTTTTTATTATTAAGGTACTTATAACTATACATGGCCTCGTATCAACCCACAAGGATATATATATATATATATTAACGTAGAGACATAATAAAGTAACATTAAATAAAGTTGAGGTAGAAAAAGAATAAAGTCACGTTAGATACAGTTGAGAGTTGTTGACCAATCCAGAAATAAAATAAAATATAGTAATGGGAAACTTACTGGAATTTATCAAGAGGAGACAAAAAAACTACGACATCGATGGATGGAGTTAACCATTTTCCAGATAAATGCAATTGTTAACTATAATAGGTAAATCAGTATTAATTTTAACCTCACAGGGTATATATATTTGACGCATATCAAATGTATGTTTAATGGATTGATGGTTGGATATAATAATAGATTGGTTCATTAGTTAGCACCAAATTATTACGACCCCAGGGACACATGGAAACGAAAATAAAAGGAAAATGAATTGATTGTAATCACATAAGAGCTAATGATATTCAAGGCACCGACTCATAAAGAGTCACATGGTCGACCGCAAGGGGTCGTATTAGCCGCAAGGGGCAACGCTGCAAGGGGCGTATGGTTGCAAGGAACCATGGAGGCAAAAGCTAAGTCCTCTACAGTTGTAGCTACACTGTCATGTCATGCGATGGACCGCAAGTGCCAGCGATTAAAAACGTATAAAAAGATACATAAATGAATATTGTGCAAGAAAATGGTTTACAAAGGAAAACTATCATGAAAATGCAAGGAATTGTTTAATAAGAGAATGAACCATCACATGTTATGCCAAAAATTGGTTTAATAAAGTTAAGCCATCAAAGTCATGGGGGCTAATATGTAAAGTGGTATATATATTTTATAAGTATGAAAATTGTCCGGTATTTTATCAGATATACCCACAAGTAGAAGTAAATGGTTATCATACCTACTTATGCAATTTACCTACTTTACATATATACCCATGTTTATGAAAGAAGTCAAACTAAATCTGATAGGGGTCGAACTTAGACATGCATGGGAAATATCTAGGCACGAAATATTGTGTATGCATGAAAATCCAAATACATGATTTATAACTGATCAAGGGCCGTTAGAAGACCCATGCATGGACCCCGATACATACTGGGCATTAGGCTCATCCAAATGTGTTTGTCAATTTTAGATGAAGAACAAGGTTGATTGCATTCTCAGGATCGTGCTTCAGGCTCATTGAGATTTCTGACGTGGTACGATTTATCCGTGAAGATCTAGTGGATATCTGTATGCCCACAGGAACCATCGAGTTGCTATTTTTTTATTTCTAGAATAGTTACATTTTATTTCCCAGTTTAGAGTTGTAATAATGGAACTCTAGTTTGAGTAGACATTTTATGGAATGATATTTATCTCTGCTCATTATGTCCCATTCATTTATTATTTTGGGTAACGATCGGTCGTGCGATCAATTATCGCATGCTTCCGCCGATGGTCGACGCGACCCGTTCCGTTACAGTGCTATTTTAATTTTTTGGGAGGAGGGGCCATAGCCCCAACCCGCCTCCCCTTCCCTCTACCCATGACTATGCCCGTACCTGACAAGTTATCAATGCTAATTTCCCTAATAACGGTCCAGATGACAATAAGATTCATGTATTCTTTAATATTTAAAAATCATTTTTCATTAAGAAATTGTAAGGCATCAGTATACCACGTAGATCAATTTCACGCCAATAAAGTTAACGTATATAAACAATACAGAAAAAACAATTGAGGATATTTAGAAAAGCCAAATATGGCATGGATGGATCCTGTTGGTTGCATTTGTGGTGTGGGGCCATTTCGGTCCCCCACATGTATTTAGGGGGAAAGGGGAGATGAGACGTGCACCATTTGGAGAGCAGACACGTACCGGGGGCAAAATCGAGAATATCCACGATTTTTGTGATTATCATAACGAGAGGAGCACAGTAGACATTGTCTGGATCAGCGTTTCGAAAGGAGTGAAGGGACCCTCTTACCCCCAACTTGATTCCCTCGTATCAACGCTGCCAAATGTCCAACTCCGATTCATGGGCTCTTCTGGACACACGATATTCGTGGCAAAACTACCTTAGGTATCCCTTCACTTTTTTGTTTTGTCGAACAAGCCTTCTGTTTAAGATTGTCCAGTATGATGAGGTTCAGTTTCGCTTAAGCCCCCACTTACAAGAAAAATGTCTCTGTCTCTATTTTTCCATGTATAGATGATGTTTTTTCTCATCTCAAGTTAATGTTTTGAGAGAGAACCACGTTTTTGAAGCACACTACTTGGAGAGATAATAAGAAACTACCTACATAAGTTTAGCGATGGAATACTAATTTTAATGCAAAAAAAAAAAGAATAAAGACCTCGTCAATGTGAGAAGAAGATTCTAAAAAAAAGAGAAAAAAATCATTAAACAAAAGATCGATTAGAAAATCATGGTTAAAGAACCAACACTTAATTATATATATATATATATTTTCGAGGTTTTCTAGGATTTTTTTCATAATTATGAAATATATAAAAAATTCCTGATAAAATTCCTTAAAATCGAGGACTTGAAGTTACGAGTAAATTACAAAAAATAATCCTAAACTATACACATGATTTCGATGTTGTATCTGAATTTTAAAAAATAATAACACAATACTCAATTTTTAAGATTTGTTTCAATGTAATTCACACTTACTAAGATCCAGTAGATCATTTTATCTTTCTAATCTCAAGGCATATTAGTTCAAAATCAATTTGAGACAATACTTAAAGATCGACCGCCACATTGTTACTTTTATAAGTCCATGCATGGTATTGAAACTAGATGTACAGTTCCTTGTGTAATTTACTCTTTATTTGATGAAAATGGCAATGGTAAGTTATAGATACGGTAAAAACTATGTAATTCAAAGTTTTTACAAGTATTATTTTACTTAGTTATATGTCCTTATTTTACTATTACTATCATATCAAGTCATGCACTGTTTATCAAAGTATTGAATTATGTTGAACATATATTAGTTTTGTCATTTCAATACAAGATAAAGAGATACATTGTTGACATACATGTCTAAAGGTTACGATTTTTTATAATATTTACTACAAACTCTAGATCTTTTTATGTAATCTACCATATTTCGGATGTGTGATGTATAATTTACTAAATTGTACCTTTTAATATCTCGATTGATGAAATGGGAATTCACAACCGAAGAAGTGGCATATGTAGTTATTTTATAGATAGTAGACAGTAAAAATGGACTAAGGATTGTAAATTAGGATGAAAATGATTGGATATGCATACAAATATACGTTGTATTATATCTTTTACCTTTTTTTAAAATCTCGATATGAATATGAATACGAATATCACATAAATGTATAAAATGCATAATCATATCCTCGACATACAAGCACGAATGTAAAACAGATATTGACAATTCAGATAAAGCTATGTGACAAACGAATACGAATTAATTTAATACCTGACATGCTCAATTTTACTTAAAAGCTATAGGAATGTTAGATTCACAATATTTTCCTATATATAAAAAGTGTACTAAGTATTTTAATAATGAATACCTGTATAAAAATAACTAAATAATGAAAGAAAACTTAAAGAAATAACTAAATAATAAAAAGAAAGCTCACATGCTTATTTGTATATGTATCATATTAGTATTGGTAGTATCCAGAATTTGAACATTCGTATTCGAATTCAAATCCTTCCGAAAATGAATATTCGTATTCGTATTTTAAAAAATTTGAACATTCGTATTTATATTCGTATTCATCAAAACTAAGGATATCATATTCGTATTTGTATTCGTATTAATAAGATGGATTATTTACATTGATATCATTTAATATGTAAATAATAGAAAATTTACAATAGGTTAGACGATAGTGTGCCCATGCTACTCGAGGTATGACTAATTGTCGTGACATTTAGAATTAGAATGTATTTTTATATACAATGGATGCATGTATTATTAGCCTGTTTGGATGAAGATTTACTCAGTGTAAGTTACATATTTCTGTAGCAATTTATTTGCTTGTTACTTTTTTTAATAGTAAGCTCGGTTATTTCGAGGGTCTGAAGCATTTCCCTTGGGATTCAAACCCGGGTCCTTTCAAGTGTAGGCACATTGCACTACCAACAGTCCACTCTTTCGGTTCTTATTTTGCTTGTTACTTGGTTTTGCGTGAACATTCTTTGTAGGTCATCGGTTGAGAAGGGTTGGCAAGTGTTATTTAGACAACGAAAGATGACAGGCCGAGATGAATGTCTCATTTTCTACTTAAACCAAAGTGTTTGTATCCATTGGAGTTGGCTCGCAAAATTATAGGTGAAGGTTGGACGACTGTTACGATAAGACGAGGGATGTGTGTGATTAAGGTCATTATTAACATTCATACGTGTTAGGATTATGAGTTGAGATTGAGAGTTCTAATAGAATTAGAAACCCGATCATAAGAATAAAGTTGTGTTCCATGTAAAGTTCCTTTCAAAAGAGTACTAATGAGAATCACTTGATTAATATGCATGATTGAAGATGAATGAGTGTTCCATGTAGATCATAACATAAAAAATGTCACAAATGTAATACATTCCATCACAAAGATCAAACAATCAGCCACATATTAAGATGAATAGTTTACGAGGAAGTCCAATCAAGTAAAAATCTCGAGCGTAAGTATTTTTGACTCATGATTTTCACAACCATATTCTCGAAAAGTACTATACAACTAGCTTTTACGATGGCACCTAGAAACTCTAGAATCCACTAGAGTCTCTACTTCTCTTCCAACGGACAGAGGAGCTCCCACAACCTGAACACTCCATTACATGTCAATTCCATCTCTTTAGGAGAAGATCCAGATGATGAAGACATCGTTCTCACATCAAGATGGATGAAAAATATAGTAGAAATTAGAAGAGAATCAAGGAAAAAGGAAAGTGACTTCATCAACTACAATTGTAAGAAGAAAGGTCATTTTCAAAAAGAATATCATTTACATAGAAAAAAGACATCACAAATGCTTCAATAAGAAGGAAGGGGAAAAAATAAAGACATGGGATCATCAAAGCACCACAAAAAAGTTTCCAATAAAGAAAACCTTACAAGCCACTCGAGAAACTCGGCCAACTCTAGTGACATTGATTCTAAAAATTTTGGAGATGAGGAAGCATTACTTGGACTTATGGTAATCATTGATTAGGTAAATACTTGCACTACAAGGAAACTACGTTATTACTAGCACACTTTAGCGACTATGACTAGTGAGTTTGTGGTCATAACAGAAAATACGAGCATAATCCCACCACTAGTGGTTGCATACGAAAATATACAAGAACAAATTTTAAGCAATCAATTTTGTGCCTCATATGCGACCACCAGTAGTCCCTCATTTGTACTCACATATTCTGAAATATAAGCAGAAACAGAATCTCATTTCCCCTGTTCGACGTGCAAAACCCTCCTCTCTTCTTCGACCTAACGCCACCCAAAACCCCCATTCCTCTGCCCTCCTCCCTGCATCCACTCACTCCCGACGAGCCTTCTCCCCAACAACCCTCATCAAGAATCGATCCTCCTACCGATGGTCATATACGATGCCATCATCACTTGCGGGTCTTCTCAGCCCTCAACTTCATCTTCTCAACCGTCGTCACCTCCTTCTCCCCTTGCGACTCAGGCCAAGCACTAGTACGAGTGGAGCATTGGGTTGGGTCAGCCTAAGCCCAACCCTGACTTGGCTCATATAAGCCAGTGCCCATCTCGGACCCGATGCAAAAGAGGGCTGGACACGGGCCCATATTCTATCCATTTTTCACGTATGGGATGGGCTCAACCCGAATTTGAGATGGGTCTTGATAGCCTGGACCGACCTGTTGTATGTGAAGATTTTCATCTTAATTTGCATGGTTTTATGCATGTGCCGACCTCTTCCAAATTGAATTCCACAATTCACACCAACACCCTCTCCCCTTCCTCTCTCCCAATCCCTTCTCTGTGCGCTAACCATAGCACTAACCTGTGAATCGCTCCCCAACACCACATCCTCGCAGCCATCGTTAGGACATTCACTTCCCGAAGGCAATACATGACAACTCGTCCTTGATCACCCCTTCGTGACAAGTCGGAACCCCTGAACCCTATCCTCTTCCACGATTCGATCCTATCCACGTGACATGATCGACCCCTTCTCTCTCACATACTCGGTGAGTTCTCCACGATCGTCCCTCCCGACACATCATCCCCTCACCGATGACTCATCCTATTAAGGTGTGATTGTCATTAGCAACTCTTCAACTAGCGACACATCCACGCAAACCTCCATGTCCTGTCAACCACCATTGGCAAGTCTTTGAAATTTGTCTTAATATTTCTTAGTAGATATGCCTCATCCAATTTCAATAATTTCAACACATGTAAGGCCACAACAATGTACTAGATTTGAAAGTAACATTCTTCGACTATTAGGTTTATGTCAACTTATTTAATCTGATAATGTTGAGATATTAGTTATCTTTATATTCTTTATGCAATAATTATTTCCTTTGTCTTTTTTTGTAATTTAGCCAATAGGTTACACTCCTATATAAGAGAACCATATGGCTTCATCAATAAAAAATGATTCATTCACTTTTAGATGGTATCAGAACGACAGTCCTAGACTGGAATTCTAACGCCACCAATTCTAAATGTGCCCTTCGACGCTATCATTGATGCTAGAGGCCTCCATCGACAACACCACCATCTATAGGGGGTTGCAAGACCCTCCACCGACCCTAGGGGGTTGCAGCACCATCACCATATATAGGGGGTTGCAGGACCCTCCATCGACATTTCCAGCTACTTGTAGCATCATTGCAACCCACTTTGTGTCATCATGCGTCGCCAATAAGCCCTCATTGTTCGTTCTTACTATTGGACATGTGAACCCACGACGAGCCATTATGCAATAAATGTTATTGCAAATATCATTCCCTGATCTGAAATTAACAATAACTAATTTGCATAACAAGCCTCTTAGTACAATTAGGGTTATGTACCATGACCATCTTAATGATCATATAGCTATTGATTCAATTATTGAATCATAGAGGCCGGTGCTTCTAAAGAGTTAGATTAAGGACTCATCAAGCATCGTCAAATGATTATTAAGAGATGATCTACAGCCTGAGTAGGAGATGACAATCCTTTCTCATTTGGCTGATATCTGACCGACCATTTATTGTAGGTCCTCTGCATGGGAATAGAGATTCGGAGGTGTCCGATTAGTTAGGTCAAAGAGTTGACTTAACGAGATCGAGATAACCAAAGACCTATGTCATATGCTGCCATGATATAGGCATGCATCCTCTGATCAGAGACAGATGTGTTACTATATGTTTGAGTATGTACATTTGGCAGACCAATAGGTTGATGACCTAACCAAGGTCTATACACCGACGCGCTAGTGTGCATGCAAGGGCATATGAGTAATACGATATCTCAAAGGGATCATACATGTTCATTACCGAACCGGAAGTCATGATCTCACTCATGAGATATTGGGAAGAATCAAATTCCACGCATGGTCATCTCACTTTGGAAGCTTGACTGAATTTGTAAGATTTGATATATACTTTTGGAAAGTATATGATCAACACCTAGGTATGATCTATGCTTATGGAAGGTATACGATTGATACCAACTCCCAATGATCGGGTGAGAACCTTAATGATAAAATCCTAAAGGAGACAGTCTAAAAGAGATCTAAAACTTCGGATTTGTTCTGGATCTTCCAGTATGCAGGATGTACAGGTATTAGAATGCATGAGGGTGATGTGATCATAAATGATTGTATAAGCATGACGCTTCCATTCCGAAGGAGTGGTGAAACATGTCTGGATTTTAGTGACTTCTCTCATAGAGAAGTAATCTGATCTTAGTCCAACTTATGGACATTGATCTAAATTTGATTCGGATGTAATGAGAAGATCAAATTTGGTGTCTTGATTTAATCAAGCATCTATTGGGAGGTCCGTAAGATCTGGATTTGAGATTTGATCTCAATGTCTAAGTCACTATACGTGGAACAATACAACCATCCTGTCCTTATCTCCAAGTATCCGCAGAGAAAGCGCATTAACCTTGAAAGAGTTCATGGATAATTTCATTGTTGATATATTTATCCAAGCATTGATAATTAAATGTGATTTAATTATAATAAATAATATGAATTTGATTCATATTTTAAGGAGAGTTGTTTGAGATAATTATAAGTGATTTAATTATCACAGATGTGAATAATGTGAATGTGATTCATATCATTTAGGCATAAGAGAATAGAGATCGAAGATGATTATATGTGATTTAATTATCATGGATATGAATAATGTGGATACCACTATCCATATTAATCAGGTATATTATAAAATGTTATTTATAATATATTAAAGACAACATATTGTGATTTATATTTGTTAATTAATTATTGATGTGAATTGGATTCACATTAGATTATTCCTTGAATATATAATTTACATTTTATTTTGGGATGTGAATGCGATTCATATTTTTCCAATGGCATGATTGAAATGTTCATAAGATAATTATGAATTATTTTTGTGAAATAATTTACAACAAATGTTGCTGTAAATCTTGAAGATATCATGAGATCTCATGAGATTTTGAGGAGATAGACCGATTCTATTTCAAATGAAATACATCCCCCCTTCTTTTGGGGATATAGTTAATTTCCTCATTATCTTCAAGACCAATCAAGTGATTTAAATTTGAAATTAATTATATTGATTTACCAATATCAATTAATTTAATTTAAATCAATTGTTGTTGCTTTTTTTTACAACAACATCATGGATATTGAAAGAAACACAAATCAATCTCAGCCATTGATTTTATGTTGTCCATGGATTGAGATCCCTAGATCTCAAAAACCTATATAAGGAGAGGCACCCCTTGCTCTTCGAGTTACACTATTACAACATCAAGTGATGCTCTCTCTCTCCCTCTCTCTCTACATGTCATCTCACTCCCTCTCTCTCATTGTGGTCGTCTACCATGGAGCCATTGAGAGAGTCGCCATCGCCGCAGCATTGTTGTTAAGCTGCCGGAGTATTCGCTCGTGGATCTTTGTCTCCTTCGGTGCGCCTCGCTCGTGAAGAAGACATAGAATCTTGTGTGATGATATCAGAAGATTCATTGCTTGGATCATCAACATGGATTGCGAGAAGGATGCATATCATCAATGCGCTCGCAAGCGTCTCCTCCATCGGATCGGACTTGAGACAGAAGGTCTCTTCATTTAGAGACTCGATCGCAACCACGCATCAAGAGGTAATCTTAATACCTATTGTGATTTAGATGAAATGATCTTAATACCTAATGTGGTTTCATTACATTAAAATTTTTATAATTCTGCTGCATCGAGCTACTAGTGCGACTAGTCACTCCCGATCACATTCGATGCGATTATCACGCTTCCTATATGCACTTGAGGATTTTACCATATCCTTAAAGTGGTATCAAAGCCAGGTTGGAGGATTTAGATGTGATCCATAAACCTAGAAAGATTTGGTCTCATTAGGGATTGTGAAAATTTTGTCGCATTTTATTTTCGTAGCCATATTTTGTAAATTTTTTCGGCCCTATTTAAAATGTTTAAACACAAACTTATCACTTGTATAATGTTTCTCATTCATTAAGGAAATCGTGAGATTTGAGTTTGCGTGATTTGGAATCCGATAACTCAAAATATGATAATTATAATGAACCTATATCCACTGTTTTGAGGATGACGAATCATGACGTAATTAAACAGTTAGTTACTATTTTGACATGCCTAGAAATGTGTAATAATTATCTGAATTCTGTTTTAAATCAAATTAACAAACTTTAGAAACTGATTTTGCATGATTTAGATTTAAAATGAATGTGATATGCTAATTTTAGTAAGTGAGGGTCACTGTTGGAAATTGCATACTTAATCGAGACTCTTGTGATTGCCATTTAAATATTATATAAATTAATGGTTAATTTCTTGAGATAATTATTGATAAATATTTACAAAATATTTAAAGATGATAATTATTTCATTAAATGACATTATAGTTGATTAGATATGATCTAGATCACAAATTGGTTACATCATACACTTTCCAACAAACAAGTTGCTTGAATAGGATTGGGGATTTGTTTAGCAAATCTTCTTATAATGTTAATCAAAATGGTTTTGATTATTATTATTATTGTATGGTATAACTTCGGTTGAAAGAGCGATTATCATCTCAAGTACAAATTGATCGACTTGGCATTATCTTTTCCCGAGGTGGATATGGTGTCTAGTCGGGGAGCGTTGGGGTAGCAGGTTGTACCGTGTGCGGTCTGTCTCACTCCCGTGGTACTGGCCATGATAATAGGTAGGGAACGGATAATGCTTGAGAAATCATGATGTATTTTTCTAATTATTAAAATTCAAAATAAGACATATTTGAGATAATACCATATTTCAAGTAACAATTTAAAAATATTTATTGGATATTAATTAGATCATTAATTTAATATGATTAGATTAATTGGAATCCAATTAAAACTAAAACACTCTATTATGAATAGAGTTGTTATTTCTCTTGGAAGAATTAATTATGTGAATATGATTCACAATAATTAATTAAAATTTGAATATGATATGGAGGATCACATAAGTGACATCCATGGTCTCCGGTCAAGGTAAAGGGTTCTGTCGTTGGAGATTGTATGTCGGAGACGCCTGTCCGAAGTGACAACTCCTGCAAACAAGCCATTTGGATTGGGCTCTTTACTTCTCGATAGAGTAAGGACGTATATGTAGTGACCCCAATATGGAGTCCTCATATTTTTGGGGTCATAACGGATTGCGCATAGTAAGTTGTAATCCTGTTGACGGTTGGTTCAATTAAGGACGGGTCAACATCACCTTAGGGGTGGTGGACCCGAGTGTTAAAGACCGAAGATGTAAGTTGGACTTGCAAGGCGAAATGTGTTCCTGCTTCTTTTTATCTAAGTTACATGTTCTCATATTATTGGGATGTAACAAAGATAAGAAAGGAGATCCCAGATCTTGTTTGATATATAATGGTAAGTATATATCTTACATTGAAAGTGATTAAGGGAATGAACTTTTAGTGTTGACAAGGCAAGACAACTTTGATATAAAATTCCTAAATCAAAGTAATATATATACATATACATATATATATCTATATATATGGGAAAAGGGAGTATGAACCGGTGGGTGCAGCTAACTAGCTACACCCGACCATTTTTTTTATTGGTTTTTATATTTTTTGAAAAAAACTTATTGAGATCTACTTAGTTTATTGACAAGAATATGTGTTTCAAATTTCATGCAAAACAAACACTCCTAGCTTGCCCATATAGATATGGTCAATTTCAATAATTCTGAAACCTTTAAAATGTCATAGCCTTGATGGAGATGATAGAAATGTCGAATTTAGTTGAAATTGGTATGATATCATGGTGATATATGGTGATTTAAATCCCCCTAGGTTTCATTTCAAAAACACAAAAAACCAATGAAAAAAATGGCCGGGTGCAGCTTCCCCAACCCATATATATATATATGCAAATTTCTTATTTTAGATAATCCTTCATTAAACCCACTCAGTACTATACTCAATAATAACCAGTAAAATATCATGGATTGGATCCATGATCAAGATATTGTACTTGCAGTTGGACACATATTGTATGTGGTTGCAATGTGCAAGTTTCTTCATAATAATGAGCAATAACAATTAAATACATAATAGGACTACAATCCTAGGGTTTGTATGTCTCTATAGTCTTGATCTCTTATCGAATGTACTTTGAAAGTGACATGTCGATGATGACCGTAATTGTCAAATAATCCTTACAAAATCGAAGAAGATGCTTCTGGTGTACATATGTGCTCTTGACATTTAATCATGAATGACATGGTTCACTGCATCATGCAGAATGGTAGCTCTATAAGAGATGATGTATTCAAAATATTTGAGTACCTACCTGAACCTAAGTCTTTAGGAATTAAGATGCATGTAAATATGATGAGTGTCATCATTCTACTATCTATACTCAATCATTCATGAAACTTCATAATATTCATATTGTATGAACTAAATGAAGCATGTATAAATGTCAAAATATTCTTATATTGAAATCTTTTGAATTCAACATAAGAGATCCTTTGTCTTAAGCAATGGTTGTTTAGAAATTAAAGGAGCACAGTGGAAGCATGGGTCGGACCCAAGTTAGAAGGAAAGTCAAAGAGTTGACTGTACTTCTATGGTTTCCACACATATGACATTCAAAGATTTGGATGAATGCCAATACGCAACAAGCTGGTGTGTTGATAGTATGACTATCAATACTATCTAGAATTCTTAGAGAAGGACTCATATATTGCATTGGAATAATCTACATCTACATATAATCATTGAAATTGACTTTCTTATTGGATAAGATTAAGTATCTAAATCTTCTAATAACACTTACAATTGGATGCATATGTTTAGAAGACAAGAAAAGTTTGATCTTAAGGTGTGAGAGTCATCCACATGGATATTGGTACAATTATTGCAACAATCTTTATTGGATTGATAAATCACATTTTCAGTGGGAGAGACCTTAGTCTTAGAGAATGTCTCTATGACCTAGATATAAGAATACACTTATAGTTTATTTCTAAATGTTGGAAATAAACATGAATTCTGGAATAGACCTATCATAAAGAGTTATGAATGATATATTTCAGATGGTATTCTGATATCTGAAGGACTCTACTAAATTAGAAATAATGGTTCATTAAAATTTCTAATACTGAAAATTGAACCTTAAAAAGATCAATAGGAAGATGAAGATCATTTGACAATGATCTGGCATCAAATCTTGGACATATGTCTATTGATGAGATCAATGGACTAGTAAGAGCTGAAGCTTTAGAATGTCTGAAATTTCAAATCTTACATACTTTTGAATATCGTATTCAAAGTAGAAAATGTCCATTTCACCCATCTCTAGGAATGCTGTTCGATGTTGATGTATTCAAGATCTCATAGATATTGATGTATGTGGATCATCTATATCATAATAAACATTGATGATATGTGATATCATTCGATGATTATTAGTGACATGAGTTTTCTTCCCTTCACTTTAGAAATCTTTGAAATATTCAAAGATTTCACATTTTTGGTTTGGAACCAAAGTTTGAAGGAAGATGAAATGAATTTGATCTAACCTAGGTAGCAAGTACCTATTAGATGAATTCAAGGAATACCTTATAGAGATATGAATATCATTCCTATCTCACTCCTCTTAAAACACCTAAACTCAATAGAGTTGTTGGGAGATACAATTGGATCATGTGTGACATGATTTGATCAATGATGAATATTAGCATAATTGCCTCTTAGTTTCCGAGGTATATATGTAGTATAGACTATAATATATATCCTTAATAAGGTTCCATGCAAGTAAGCTGGAATCTAGCACCATAGAGTGCTACTTCATTAGAAAAATAAAGGATGGTATTGGATACCTACTTTATAATCTTGAGATTCTTAAAAGAACTCATCTCTAAGAATGCGATTCTTAGAGGATGACTCTCTTGAGAATCAAGATGAAAATGAAGTGAAGGAACTCATTTAATCTTGAGAAGATAATGAGGCTCTTGAAATTGGAAATTAAAGGGACAATTAAAGATGAAACACCAATACATCTTCAAATGAGTTTGAGGATGGATTCTATGTGTCAGAGAAATCTGACAATAATTGAACTTCATGTGATGAAGCTTCTGAAGATCATGTCATGGAAAGATGGATATTAGCAATAAAGTCTAAATTAGACTTCATATACAAGTATTGTATATGGACCCTCGAAGATCCACCTATATGGGTAAGGCTGGTTAAGGTGTATATGGATCTTCAAGAGAAAGATGGAACCTGATGAGAAGGTAGAGACCTTCAAAGCACGACTCGTAGACATAAGATACACATCAAAGAGAAGACATCGCTTGCTACGAGATAACTTGTCTAAGTATGTGAATTTGGCAGACCGATAGGTTGATAGACTAATAAATGTCTATACATCGGTGAGCTGGTATGCATACAAGGGCATATGATTAATACGGTATCTCAAAGGGATCATACATGTTTATTACTGAACTGAAAGACATGAGCTCAGTTATGAGATACTGGGAATCAAATTCCGTGCACGATCGTCTCATTTCAAAAGCTTGACTGAATTCTTAAGTTAGATATATGCTTTTGGGAATTATATGGTCAACACCTAGGTATGATATATGCTTTTGGAAAGTATATGATCGATACCAACTCCCAATGATCAAATGAGAAACTTAACGATAAAAACCTTAAAGGAGACAATCTAAATAAGATCTAAAACTTCAATTTTATTCTAGCTCTTCCAGTGTGCAGGATGTATATGTATTAAGAATACCTAAGGTTGATGTGATCATAAACGATTGTATAACCATGACGTTTTCATTCCGAGGGAGTGATGAAGCATGTCTGGATTTTAGTGACTCCTCTTAACAGAGAAGTGATCTACTCATGGTATATACGTTGGACAGTGATCTGGATGTGATTCAGATGTATTGAGAAGATTAGAATTTTGTCTTTGATTTAGTCAAACATCTATGGGAGGTCCCTGATATCTAGATTTGAGATGTGATCTCAATATCCAAGTAACTATATGTAGAGCGCATAATTGCACTGTACTTATCTCCAAGTATCCGTGAAAAAAGCGTATTGTTCTTGAAAGAGTTCAAGAATAGTTTCATTATTGACAATGTATCTAAGTATTGAAATAATTTGGTAATTACATGTGATTTGGTTATAATAAATAATTTGATTAAGATGCATATTATTTGGACACTTGAGAAGAGTTACTTGGATAATGAAATATGATTTAATTATCAAAGATATGATTGATATGGATATCACTACCCATAATGATCATGGATATTATAAATACGATTTATAATATGTTGGAAAGATTTAATTGTAAATAGAATTATGAATTATATGTTGTTATTGTGAATTGGATTCACAATAAATATTAATTGTAAATCTAATTTACATGTTATGTTGGATATACGGATATGATTCATATTTTTCAATGACATGATTGATGTTTTCACAAGTTTAGTTTGGAATTATTTTTGTGAAGATAAATGCAATAATAGTTGTTGCATTTTAATATATATATAAATATACACACACACACATATATATTAGGGTAGGCAACTATCACCTAAAAGGTGGTCGTCCACCTTGAACCATTCAAAGGGGGACGACCACCCTATTTTAGTGATGGTGGTTGCCTCCCTTAGTTATCTATATATTATAATTAAATTAAAATGAATTAGTTATTATCTTGTTAAAGGTATATAATTAATTTATTTTAATTTATTGGTTGTTGCAAATTTGTAGCAACAAATCATGGTCATTGATTAATAACTTATTAATCTAAACTGTTGGATTAAGAGAGCACATGGATTGAGATCCATGTGCATCCTGTTGGACATGGGAGCCCACAACGAGCCATTATACAATAATTGTTATTGCAAATATCATTCCCTGATCTGAAATGAAGAATAACTAATTTACATAATAGGTTCCTTAGTAAAATTAGGGTTATGTACCAAGACCATCTTAATGATCATACAGCTGTTGATTTAATTATTGAATCATAGAGGCTGGTGCTTGGATGAATATCTAAAGAGTTAGATTGAGAACTCATCAAGTACCGTTAAATGATTGTTAGGAGATGATTTCCAGCCTGAGTAGGAGATGACAATCCTTTCTCATTTGGCTGGTATCTTACCAACCTCTTGATGCAGGTCCTCTGCATAGGAATAAAGATTCTAAGGTGTTAGATTAGTTAGGTCAAAGAGTTGACTTAACGAGATCGAGATAACTAAAGTACTATACCGTATGCTGTCATGATATAGGCACGCATCCTCTGACTGAAGACAGATGTATTACTATATGTTTGAGTATGTACATTTGGCAGACCAATAGGTTGATGACCTTATCAAGGTCTATACACATGCATGCTGGTGTGCATGCAAGGGCATATAAGCAATACGATCTCTCAAACGAGTCATACGGGTTCATTACTGAAACGGAAGGCATGAGCTCACTCATGAGATATTGGGAAGAATCAAATTCCACATGCAGTCATCTCGCTTTGGAAGCTTGACTGAATTTGTAAGGTTTGATATATGCTTTTGGAAAGTATATGATCAACACATAGGTATGATATATGCTTTTGAAAAGTATATGATCGATACCAACTCCCAATGATCAAATAAGAAACTTAATGATAAAACCCCGAAGGAGACAGTCTAAAAGAGATCTAAAACTTCGGGTTAGTTATTCCAGTATGCAGGATGTACATGTATTAGGTATACTTGAGGGTGATGTGATCATAAACGATTGTATAACCATGACGCTTCCATTCTGAGGGAGTGATGAAACAGGTCTGGATTTTAGCGATTTCTTTAATAAAGAAGTAATCTGATCTTGGTCCAAATATTGGACATTGATCTGAATGTGATTCAGATGAAATGAGAAGATCAGATCTACGATCATGATTTAATCAATCATCTTTGGGAGATCCACAAGATCTGGATTTGAGATGTGATCTCAATATCCAAGTCACTATATGTGGAACAATACAATCGCCATGTCCATATCTCCAAGTATCCACGGAGAAAATGCATTATCCTTTGAAAGAGTTCATATATAATTTCATTGTTGATATATGTATCCGAGCATTGAGAAATGGATAACTAAATGTGATTTAATTATCATGAGTAATATGAATTTCATTCATATTATAAGGAGAGTTACCTAAGATAATTAAATACGATCTCATTATCAAAGATGTGAATAATGTGAATGTGATTCATATTATTTGGGCACATGAGAGTAGAGATCCAAGATGATTATATGTGATTTAATTATCATTTATATGAATAATGTAGATAGCACTATCTATATTAATCATAAATATATTGTAGATGTGATTTATAATATACAAGAGAGAGCCTATTGTAATTTATATTTGTGAATTTGATTCACATTAGATGATTAATTGAAAATATAATTTACATTTTATTTTGGGATGTGAATGTGATTCACAATTTTCCAATGACATGATTGCAATATTCACAAGATAATTATGAATTATTTTTATGAAATAATTTACAACAATTATTGTTGTAAATCTTGGAGATATCATGAGAAGATGAGATCTCATGAGATATTGAAGAGATAGAACAAATTCACCTCAAGATGGTGGACTAACGAATAGCGAAATGCCCTTGTTAATTTGCATGGATTATCGTTCGCTTAAATTAATGTGTCGATTCGTTGTAGGCAAGCAATCAGAATCGGTCAAGAAATAACCACAAGAAATTTTAGTCAATTTTTATCAATGTGGTTTTATGTGTATTTTACTTGGGCAAATCCTAAGGTCGAACTCAAGGAGGCAAAGGAACAACCTAGAATTTTGTCTATCAAAGTTTGCGCACGATTTTCGATACGGTCTTTTTTTGTATTTTTAATACAAGTTTGGGATGCAAAATGCAAATTTGGCCTATTTTAAGGACTAGAAAATGAATATCAATCTAAGATGTTCGAAAAATATGAAACTTGGACAAGATGACAATTACGCTGAAATGAATGCACTGTATTTTTTTTGGAATTTTTGGATGCAAGATAAATATCTCTTAGTCACCCGTGAGGAACTGCTTCCTTCGACCTATGGACACGATCGACAGTACGAAGCAGGAAAGGCCAAGACATCATGAATATATATAAATAAGTGCGCACACTACCACTTTTGAATATCCTACCTCACAGTGGGGTCTATCATTCATGAGACTGGTACCGAGGGGATATGTGATGATGTAAAGATTTTATGAATTTATGAATGCAAATGATGAGAATTTCAATATTTAATTATAATAAATATTAAACCTAATTAATTTCAAGGGATAAAATTATCTAAGATCTAACACTAGGTGATGGATCTTAGAAAAATCCTAAACCTCAAAAATACAAGATTTAATACCTATTAAAAATTAAATATTAAAATATGAAAAATGATTTATAGAGGGCAAACGATACATGCAAATACAATTCTTTTTGGGCAAATTGCAAAAGACAACTAAATCTACTAGTTATCTTTTTTTGATTGTTTTCAGAGTAACAACTAATGTTATGAATTTTCAAGCACAAAATGTACAAAATATGCAATTTTCCACAAGATAATTAATTATTAATTAATCACTGATCACAAAAATGTCAAACATATGCCAAGATGTAGAGAATTAGTTGTAGAACAAAATGCCTATTTTTATTAAATAAAATAATGTAATGTAGCAGTTCAAAATGGAGGGGGAACACATGGGTGTTTATGCAATATTACAATAAATAAAAATAAAACAAAAATGCAAAGAGGACTATATTGTAATTACTGAAAAGATGGGGGTGATTCTACAAAATTACCAAGTGGTCACATGCCAGGCACGTGACCCTTGGTCGGCGGGTCCTTCGGGTGAATAAGAGGAACTTGGGGTGTCTTCTTGTAATATTCCCAATAGGTCACATGCGTTGCACGTGACCTATGGGCTGGAGATATCTGCCAATATCGTGAACTTGAGGTGTCAAATGCAAGGTTCCACCTCAGTTTGTACGGGGCACGTGGGAGGGGGTCTCGGGTTGGCCCAGTGGGGTTACGACGGTCGGGGGCAGTGCCGGACTTTTGCGACCAAGGCGGAGCGATGTGGCTATGGAGGCTCCCTCGGTAGGTCTCTGGTTGGCGAGGGCAGGTGGGGATCCTCACCGCAGCTGCTGGCTGGTGAATGAAGATGGTGGGGCGAGGAGCGAAGGCTGACGTTGATGAAGATGACCTCGGGCACTGGATTCAAAAGAGGGGGCAGAGCTGGAGGCACTTCTAGATGGTGATGCTGTGGAGGTGCTACGGCGGGGAGAGGCAAAGAGGCAGAGGTGCTCCCATTGCAAACGAGGAGGCATGTCGGACGACGGTGGGGTGGAGCGAAGACGATGATGATGTATGGGCTTGATGGCGATGCCAGAGCAGCGACAGTAGGTGGCGTAGACCGCACTGCAACGAAGCAGGGGGAGACTTCGGATCTTGCTGGGAAGGAAGAGGAGCTCGGGCTGTCACCACCGAGCTCCGTCTCGATGGACTGCTACCGGCAGATGAAGGTGAGACGAGGAGCGGCATAGGGTTTTATAGAGATGGAGGGTGCGCGAGATTGGAAAGGTCCGATGACGGAGATGACGGGGAAGTTGTAGTGATGAGCGAGATCGGCAGAGATGCGATTGAGGTGGCTGCAATTTGATTGAAGAAGGTGATCGCGATTTGATTGGAGAAGACGAGATCGGAGGCACACAGATTTTGCAGGGGCCGGCGACTGACGTAAATTGGGAAAGGGGAATTGATTGGGTACAATGTACAGGGGTCGTCCGATCGGCCGAGATCGGACGCCCCTGAACGCGCTACGTGGAAGCATGAGAAGAGGCTGGGCGAAGCACGTGCATGGCACATGCTTGGGAGGTATGTGCTCCGCACGTGCAGTGGTTTTTAATTTAATTTTTTTTATAAAAAGTTAAATATAAAAACCCCATAAATGGATGACACGTGGTGGCTCCAGGAGCTGCCATGTGTCAACCCCACAAAAATTAGAAAATAAATACCTTAATAAATATGTAAAAAATAGTAAATGTTCTTCGATCGAATAATTCATGAAAATTGCTCATTTCGATGAGATCTAAAACATTCATGAAGACATAAAACCAAAATCGATCATTTGTGCAAAGTTCTATTTTTGGGGTATCCCATGTGCATAGAATACCTTGATTTTTAGGTTTTATTTTTTTATCATTTTTAAACTAGATAAAAATCAAGAAAAAATATGATAAAATTAAAGATAAATAATTACAGGTTAATCTATTTTTTTTGGATTTTTATGAAATAAGAAAAAGAAGAAATAAAATAAAAGACGAAAAAGACAATTTTTGTATAGACATTTAGTGAAGACTCGGACTCAATTAGTTTCTTTGATTTCAAGCTCCGTTTGGATTTGGATTTTTGCTCATTTTAATAAAACGTTCATCAAAGAAGACAAATAAAAAAGATATAAAATAAAATGAATCGATTATGTACATAAAATAATAGGTCAAAAACCGCTAAAATACAAAATGTACAAAAGAGGCCCAAAATCCAACTTTCACATATGAGCTCCGATTCACATGAATTTGATCTTGTTTTGAAGGTAACTGAATGTTCATTAATTAAAAAGTGAGTTGGATCAAAACTGACACTGGATGGGGAAGATATGAAGGTTTTAGTCCGAAAATCCTAGAACTATGGTTTGGGTTTTTGGTCCACTTATTTCGGTAGTGATTTTTTTGTATTTTTCATTTATTCTTGTTAGTGATATGTATACAGTGGAGGTAGTTTTAGGTCATTTGGAGTTAGCATGAATTAGATAAAAATCAAGTAATTCAGGCTATTTACAGGCCAATTTTGACTGAGATTTTTTGCTTCTTATTTTGTGCGAAAATAAGTGATAAATTGCAATTCTTATCAAAACATGCATGAATGCTAATTATGCAGAATAAATGAAGAAATGCCAATGATTTTTAGGGATTAGAACTTAATTAATGACTTTTAGAGCGGTGAATCTGAGATTCATCATCCCCCTATACTTAAAACATGCTCGTCCCTGAGCATCAAAAGAAATGCCATAAGGTGAAATGAGATTGGGTTCCATACCAAGACCATGAGTTAAAGGTGAAAATGAAACTAGAATCGACCTTTGGATTATTAGTTTGGCGTAACTTCTGTGAGACTTAGAATTTTAAAATCAACAGCCTTCAAGTTCTACACATCATTGTCACAGTTTCGGCTCATCTTACATCGATCCTCCTCCCAAAGCATACCCCATGAACATTGAACAATCGACTCATGTGTGTGAATGGTTTTAGCTCTTCCCATCTAGAATGCCGGACTACCATGCAAAGCTCCTCTCCAGTAACTTGTCCTCGGGGAGTCAGGTATTTCCTTCTAAGGTCTGTCGCGTTGTGTTCACAGTCGAAATGAGGGAGAAGTTAGAAGAAGGAGAGAAGAACTGTAGGGTGGCCAGTGTAGTCACCGCTCCTTGTGAAGCTGGCCGGTATAGCCAAGTCTCCACCAAGATCTGCAGGTTTTCTTGAAGCTTGGACCTTTTTGGTCAGATATTTATATGGTAGAAGGCTTCTTTGCATTTGGATTTTTGGTAGTTCTGCTTGGATCTTGTTGTGACCCTACGGATATAGACTCTTTTTTCCGTACATGTTTTGGGGTCTTAGAAAAAATTGTGCCCAGTCGTCCATCCCTTTTCCGTATTTCAACCCGTACTCTGATCTTTAGATTTCCACGCTACTAGAAAAGAAACTCACACAGTCTTCCAACACCCCTTCCTGGTTGAGCTAAGTGCATAGTGCGAGAGTAAAAATTAATTCCTTATCCAGAGTTGTCCCGAGAATGAAGAGACCGAGTTAGACACTAAGAGTCAAACGCTGTACATTGTCATGTAGAACTCAAAAAATTAAGTCATATACCTGAAGCTTCTAAAATCCTATTTCTCAGTGAAGTTCCTTTGAAAGTTAGGTGGATTAAGGTCAAGTCTAGACCACTCTCGATTTCTGCTCATAACTTGATTCAGAAACCAAGAACTTTTCACAAATGCAAATGAATGTAATGCTGGATTAAGTGCATGTGTGTAAAATGCAGACACAATTTTTTCTTTCTTTTTTCTTTCTTGTTCTTTTTTTGATTATTTTTCTAATATAAGGGATTTGGTTATGCAAAAACGAATAAGAAGCCTTTTTTTTCAAAAATTTTGGGTTGGACACAGTCAATGTTAGTAGCAAAACTCTTCTTCTTTTTCTTTTTCTTTTATTTGTTTGTTTGTTTTTTTTCAAGTTAGTTACCCACCCAGTAAATACATATAGACTTACGCAAAAGTACGATATATGGATAAAATATATATATACAGTATATATACACGCCCCCTATACTTAGCGAGTGATGTGTCCTCAGAGCACAAGAAGCGTAAAGAAGACATAGCTCGGGCTAAGCATAAGAGAGTGAAAGAAAAAAGAAAAAGAATAGGATACATCGGTCTGCCCCCCTATACTTAGGTTGTGAACAGTCTAAGTATAGAAGAAGATCGAAAATGAGACTGTCGGGATATGTGAATGAGGAGGGTATATACAGATGGGTATTTGTTCCCCCTATACTTAGGCTCTGGTCAGCCTAAGTATGGAAGAAGGGTGGAAATGAGGTGATCGTGAGAAGGAGAGAATGCCATGTACAAATGGCATCGGTCCCCCCATACTTAGGCATTGGCCTAAGTAGAGGAAGAAGATGTACAAGGAGACCGATGTGGTTGGGAGGGAGGGTGGGTAGCCGATGATTAAGACGATTTTCGGTCGATATTTTTGTGAGCTTGTGGTGAGAGATCATAATGATAAGAAGGAGATGAATCAGTGTTATCCTCAGAGAAATCACGCTGGATAGTAGATGACGTGTATGAGTCAGATGAAAGATAACCATCATCGGAGTTATCCTCAGAGGAATAGTATTTGAAAGTGGGGGCACTCCAGATATTCTTGTCTTTTAGTTGCTTCTTCAGTTGATTTCTCAGAATTCATTCCTTCTTGGGATCAATCGATTCGTTGTCAGATGAATACTCTGAAGCACCAGTCTCAGTCATATCGTAAGAAATTATTCCACTGTATTTAATGATATCGGGAGAATCAGCTTTGGAAGAATAATAGTAAGGAATGAGAGTCGTCCAACGAGAATCGAAGTTTGGATCCCTTCGAAGATATAGTTTTAGGACTGCTGAACAGACCTCACTCATGTAGATTACTTTTATCAGACATGATGAGGAATCATCAGATGATTCCTCTTCCAGGAGGTCAAAGGAGACTTTCTTTTTAGATGGAGGAGCAGTCCTTTTGTTTCGTGAAAGGTTGGTCCACTTGAGTATCCAGATGAATAACCATTGAAATTTTTCTCCTTGGTCGGTGTTCGTCCTGCGTGTTTGTTCTTAGTTCTCTTGATGTTGGAGCACTCTTGAGTTCGATTTATTTGTTCAAGGTAGTTAGAGAATGTTGACTCAGGGTGAGCCCATGCATATGTCTCAGGATCATATGATTCATATATTCGATTTTTCATGGTGAGAGCAGCTGTGAATGGAACAGGGGGAAGAGTCTCTAAACCAATAGTCTCATCAACAACCACTATTTCAACTATAGCAATGGGGTAGGGCTCTTCTACCACCTTATGGTTACGGTTGTCGAGGACTTCGTGGCTTGCCTCATAAAATCGTGGTTCCTCAAAGACTGTGTGAAATTGAAGTGCTTCCAATGCTGTAAAGTTGATTTTCTGAGTCTCTCACTCAATAATTGCCTTAGTCAATGCCAAGAATGGCTTTCTGAGAATGATCGAAGACTAGGTGAATTCTCCTTGATGCTCAATTTCAATGATCGTGAAGTCTATTTTGAGCGGAGCACCTTGGAATGTAACGATGACTGAAATTGTTCCTCTCGTCCACTTCATCGATTGGTCAACCAATTGAATGATCTCTCGTATGTTCCTGATAGGTCCGAGTTTGAGCTCGTTAAATACAGAGGTCGGGAGGATATTAATTGATGAGTTGTCATCAATTCGAGCATGGGTAAATATAGTGTTTTTGATTCCACAGTCAAATCTGGAAAACTGCTTCACTATGCAGCTCTTGGTTTTTCTCCTCATCACCAAGGAGGAGGCCATTGACAAGATATGTCTTTCAGTCTTTGTTCTTATCCTGTCCGACTTTTTCATCATTAATTTGTTCATCACAAATCCTTTCAAGTCAGGAAAGTGTTCAATGGCCTGTATAAAGGGAAGTTCAAAAATCAGTCTTTTCTCTAGTGCTTCCCGTAAAGCAAGATCCAAATTCTTCATATCTTCTTCAGTTTTAATTTTTATGATTTTTTCTGGATTTTCAATTTTTTGTTGTTTTCGGTGTGGTGTGGTGATGTGGTGTTTTCTGTAGATGATGATGGATAATAGTCAGGGTCGGAATTGGAGCCATCCCTAGGGGAGTAATATGCAGAAGTGTCACTATCAGAGTTATCCCTAGGGTGAACATATTCTCTAGGTTTTTGAATATCCTCATAATTTTCAACATGAGATCCAGTCATTTCATCCTCCACTTTCGTATCCGAGCTACCATAGAATGAAATTATCTGGTCGGTAAGCTTTCTAAATTTCTCCTCCATTAATTCATACCTCTTATATATCCTCTAAATATCATCCTCAAAAATCTTTTCATGATCAATCATGGGAGCAGTCGGTGTATGTTCTTGTTTTTGAAATTCAGAAATTGCATCTTCCATTTTCCTGTATGAGCTGGGAGAAGAGTCTCTTGGAATATCCAATACATGATCGTTATTTTCTGAAAATTTCTCCTCAAAAATTATGGATGGAGGCTGCTCAGTGGAAGGATTGTGCGGGAATCTTTAGGTCTCATACTCAGCATACCGTGACTAAGGTATGCAATGCTGGTTTGAGTAGAGTCTACTTCCATGGTCATGATTGATGCATATGTATCGATATTATCCGTTTTGTCCTCTGTATGTATAGGTTGATCGAAGGAGTGGTATTCGGGTCAATCAATAGGGATTTGATCATCACGGTTAATCCAACACTGATGATCCTTAGGTGCGAGACTCTCCATCTAGTGTGATCGGGTTTGGTCTCTCGGCCAGTCACGAGTCTCAAAAGTGATTTGATCTTGAAATGGTTCATGAGTTTCAGCTAGAAATCGAGAATAAGATGGTTCAGTCCAAGATGGTAGGTGATCATGTGTGATCACATGTGGTGGATGATTCGAGTAGAGTGGCTTTGAATTTATCAAGGGGGCCAGATTCATCCGAGAGTGAAAGTCTCCAGCAAAAGTTGGAGGATTCTGGAGAGAAGAGGGTTTAGATGATTTGGGCCTGAACGAGATAAATTCATTTTCATCATATAGATCTGATGGGTACTCAGACCATTGTCCTGTTTTTATCTAAGGAAGTTGATGATGAATCAACATGGTTGATCTCGGTGCAAGTGCACAAGATATTCAAAAGAAATTTTTCTCAAGGAGATGGATAGCACAAATGTGAGGTTTTTGTTCTTCGAAATTAGTTCACACACACCTATGCAAACATAAATCAAACCCTAGGTTCACCAACTCACATAATGAGGCTGTAAGAATTCGGCAATTATCTTTTCAATTTTAGTTGGTGATAGGACAATCTTGGAAAATAATTAGCGAGCTGTTAGGTGCCGAAGATTTTCTGAAAGATTGTCCCGAATTCTTATGACTAGCTGGACCTACTTTTAGCCAGTATGGGTGTAAGTACGGACCATAAAATGACTACCTGTGTTACTTAAGGACGGAGCCTTATGCACTATCCTTTAAACCACCCACCCTGCTAAGGAAATCCGGACCGTTTACCGGCTACCCGTAGATTCTCACTGAAAAGTAGCTAATCATTTTTGTTGAATCAGTAGTCAATATGAAAATCCTAGTTTGGGATCTAGCCTTAAGTGTCATCTCTCGCTCACTCAGAAAAATAAAAGAATCCAAGGTCGGGGTTGCTCTTCCGCAAAAATTCTTGATTTCATGGGTTGTTTAAAATCGGCTATATTTAGCAATCCCAATTTTAATAAGGTGATCACTAAAAATTTAAGGTGAGCACAAATGCACGTCTACCGTCCAATCCCAATTTCCTTTTAATACTATGTGACAAAACATGAGGGAGAAATTCGGGAAAAGCCGATGCATGCGAAAAACGATGATGTATGCTCAGTTAGAAGACTTACAGTAATTCCTCGCAATCTCCATGTGGGATGCAATAGAAGAATTGAAAGATTAATCTAAATGAATGCAAGCCGATAAAAACCGCACATAGCATAAAGTTCTATTAGCTGGGAAGAAATGAGTTAAATTTGACTAAGTTGAACGATCTATTGTGCATCTCGATTAAAGTGAAGTGTAGTCCTAGGTTCTACGAGCATAATCAAAAAAGCTCTAATAGTTGTATGTGCAGATCCTAAGCACCACTCAAGTCGGGCCCCACCCTCATCAGAGAGTGAAACATGCCACAACACACCACAGAAAAAGTTAAAGGTCTTTTACACATGCGAGAGTCCAAACGGACACCGCTAGAAATGAGCAATTAATTACAGAAAATAAAATTGCAGAAAATAAAATCTTAGACTCTCCGCTCTCTCAAGACTCGACTCAATCTTAATTTTTAATGCGGCTTTTCAGAAGTCGGTGAAGATGCTTCGATTTCCAAAAATCGCTCCATGTACGCAAGGTACCTCGCACGAAAAAATAAGAGAGAGGGTGTAAGAGAGTGACACAAAAATTAATAAAAAAATAAAACAAGAAAAAAAATGTTGAAATAAAATAAAACTAATGCAGAGAAAAATGTAAAATTTACAATGAAAAATTAGGGGGTCAGACTACCCGAATAAAGAAACCGAAAAAGTTTTAGACAAAAATCTAAGTTGTTTGCCTCCCTAGCAATGGTGCCATCTGACGAATCGTGAAATGCTCTTGTTAATTTACGTGGATTATCGTTCACTTAAATCAATGTGTCTATTCGTTGTAGGAAGGAAATCAGAATCGATCAAGAAATAACCACAAGGAATTTTAGTCAATTTTTATCAATGCGGTTTTATGTATATTTTACTTGGGCAAATCCCAAGGTCGAACTCAAGGAGGCAAAGGAACAACCTAGAATTTTGTCTATCAAAGTTTGCGCACGGTTTTCGAAGCGATCTTTTTTTGTATTTTTAATGCAAGTTTGGGATGTAAAATGCAAATTTGGCCTATTTTAAGGACTAGAATATGAATATCAATCTAACAATGTCCAAAAATATGAAACTTGGCCAAGATGACAATTATGATGAAATGAATGTATTGTAATTTTTTTGGAATTTTTGGACGCAAGATAACTATTTTATGAATTTATGAATGCAAATGATGTGAATTTCAATATTTAATTATAATAAAAATTAAACCTAATTATTTTCAAGGGATAAAATTATCCAAGGTCTACCACTAGGTGAAGGATCTCAGAAAAATCCTAGACCTCAAAAATACAAGATTTAAAACCTATTAAAAATTAAATATTGAAATATGTAAAATAATTTTTAGAGGGCAAACGATGCATGTAAATGCAATTCTTTTTGGGCACAATGTAAAAGATAACTAAATCTACTATTCATGATTTTTTGGCAATTTTCAGAGTAACAGTTAATTAGTCATGAATTTTCAAGTATAGAATGGGCAAAATATGCAATTTTCTGTAGAAAAAATTAATTATTAATTAACCATTGATCAAAAAAATGTCAAACATATGCCAAGATGTTGAGAATTATTTGTAGAACAAAATACCTATTTTTGATAAATAAAATAATGTAATGCATCCATTCAAAATGGAGGGGGAACACAGGGGTATTTATGTAATATTAAAATAAATAAAAAATACTGTAATTACTAAAATGCTGGGGGTGATTATGCAAAATTACCAAGTGGTCGTGTGCCAGGCACATGACCCTTGGTTGGCGGGTCCTTCAGGTGAATAAGAGGAACTTGGGGGGTCTTCTTGCAATATTCCCAACAGGTCACGTGTAGCGGGCTGGAGCTATCTGCCAATAGCATGAACTTGAGGAGTCGAATGCAAAGTTCCCCCTCAGCACGTGCAGGGCACGTGGGAGGGGGTCTCGAGTTGGCTCGACGGGGTTATGGCGGTCGGGGCGGTGTCAGACTCTTGCGACCAAGGCAGAGCGGTGTGGCTGTGGAGGCTCCCTCGGCAGGTCTCCAGTTGGCGAGGGCTGGTGGGGATCCTCGCCTCAGCTGCTGGCTGGTGAATGAAGATGGCGGGGTGCGGAGCGGAGGCTGATGTTGATGAAGATGTCACCGGGCACTAGATTTGAAAGAGGGGGCAGAGCCGTAGGCGCTTCTGGATGGTGCTGCTGTGGAGATGCTGCGGCGGGGAGATTGCAAACGAGGAGGCATGTAGATGACGGTGGGGTGGAGCGAAGATGATGATGGTGTATGGGTTCGACGACGATGCCGGAGCAGCGGCAGTAGGCAGCGTAGACCGCACTGCAACGAAGCAGGGGGGGACTTTGAATCTCATCAGAAAGGAAGAGGAGCTTGGGCTGTCACCACCGAGTTCCATCGTGATGGACTAATACCGGCGGATGAAGGTGAGACGAGGAGCGGCGCGGGGTTTTATAGAGATGTAGGGTGCACGAGATTGGAAAGGTCCGATGACGGAGATGACAAGGAAGGTCGTGGTGACGAGCGAGGTCGACGGAGATGCGATTGAGGTGGTGGCGATCTGATTGGATAAGGTGGCCGCGATTTGATTGGAGAAGGCCAGATCAAAGGCACGAAGATTTCGTGGGGGCCGGCGGCTGGCATAAATTGGGAAAGGGGGATTGATTGGGGACGACGTACAAGGGTCGTCCGATCAACCGAGATCGGACGCCCCTGAACGCGCTACATGGAAGCATAAGAAGAGGCTGGGAGAAGCACGTGCAACGATTTTTAATTTATTTTTTTAATAAAAAGAGAAATATAAAAACCTCAAAAATGGGTGACATGTGGCGGCTCCAGGAGCAGCCATGTGTCAGCCCCACAAACATCAGAAAAAATACCTTAATAAATACGTAGAAAATAGTAAATCTCCTCGGATCGAAAACATTTCTTCACAAAAATTTCTCGCATGAGATCTACAACTTTCATGAAGACACCAAAACCAAAATCGATCATTTGTGCAATGTGCTATTTTTGGGGTATCCCATGTGCATAGAATACCTTGATTTTTGGATTATATTTTTTTTGTCAGTTTTAGACCAGATAAAAATCCGAAAAAATATGATAAAATCAAAGATAAATATTTACATATTAATATATATTTTTTGGATTTTCATGAAGTAAGAAAAAGAAGAAATAAAATAAAAGAAGAAAAAGGCAATTTTTGTACATACAGTTAGTGAAGACTCGGAATCAATTAGTTTCTTTGATTTCAAGCTCCGTTTGGATTTTTGCGCATTTTAATAAAGCGTTCATAAAAGAAGACAAATAAAAAAGATATAAAATAAAATGAGTCTATTATGTACATAAAATAATAGGTCAAAAACTGCTAAAATACAAAACGTACAAAAGAGGCCCAAAACCCAACTTTCACATATGAGCTCCGATTCACTTGAACTTGGTCTTATTTTGAAGGTAATTGAATGTACATTAATTAAAAAGTGAGTAGGATCAAAACGGACACTGGATAGAGAAGATATGAATGTTTTAGTCCAGAAATCCTAGAACTAGGATTTGGGTTTTTGGTCCACTTATTTAGTATAGTGATTTTTTTATATTTTTCATTTATTCTTGTTAGTGATATGTACACAGTGGAGGTGTTTTTAGGTTATTTGGAGTTAGCATGAATTAGATAAAAATCAAGGAAGTCAGGCTATTTACAGGTCAATTTTGGCTGGGATTTTTGGCTTCTTATTTTGTGCAAAAATAAGTGATAAAATGCAATTCTTATCAAAACATGCATGAATGTTAATTATGCAAAATAAAAGAAGAAATGCCAATTATTTTTAGGGATTAGAGCTTAATTAATGACTTTTAGAGTGATGAATCTGAGAATCATCATGGACGGCCACCAATCTCCAAAGGAGAAGAGTGGTCGTCCCCCACCCCTTTTAGGGGATGAGGTCTATCTCCTCATTATCTCCAAGACCAGTCAAATAATTTAATTTCGAAATTAATTATATTGATTTATCAATATATATTAATTTTAATTAAATAATTGTTGTGTTTTTTCAACATCATGGCCATTGAAAGAAACACAAATCAATCTCATCCATTGATTGTGTGTTGTCTATGGATTGAGATCCATGGAATCCTAAAACCCTATATAAGAAGAGGCATCCCTTGCTCTTTGAGTTACATGATTACATATAAACTAATGCTCTCTCTCCCTCTCTCTCTCTACACACCAAGACTCTCTCCCTCCATCTCTCTCTCTCTCATTGTGGCCGTCCACAATGGAGCCATTGAGAGAGTCAACATCGTCGTAGCATCGTCATTATGTTGCCAGAGTATTTGCTCGTGGATCTCCATCTCCTTTAGTGCACCTTTCTCAAGGAGAATATGTCGGATCTCGAGTGACGAGATCAGGAGATACATAGCTTGGATCGTTAACATGGATTGCGAGGAGCACGTGTCTCATCAACACGCTCGCAAGTGTCTCCTCCGTCGGATCGGACTTGAGACAGGAGGTCTCTTCGTTTACAGAATCGATCATAACCACGCTTCAAGAAGTAACCTTAATACCTATTGTGGTTTAGATGAAACGATTCAAGAAATGTTCTTGGATCATGTGGTTTCATCACATTAAAATTTTTAAATTCCGATGCCTCGAGCAACTAATGTGACTAGTCGCTCCCGATTGCGTACATTGCGATCCTCATGCTTCCGTGATGCGCTTAAGGATCTATCCATATCCTTCAACTGGTGTCAAAGCTAGGTTTGAGGTTTTGGATACGATCCATGAATCTAGGAAGACTTGGGCTTATTAGGGATTATGAACATTTTGACGCATTTCATTTTCGCAGCCCTATTTTGTGAACTATGTTTAAAGTGTCTAAAAACAAAATTATCACTTGGATAATTTTACCCATTAATTAAGGAAACCTTGGGATTTGAGTATGTGTGATTTTGAATCCGATAACTCTAGTTATGATATCTTTTATGAACATACAATCACTGCTTCGGGGATGGCGAATCATGACGTAATTAAGAAGTTAGTTACTATTTTGACATGTCTAGAAATGTGTGATTATCACTTGGATTCTGTTATAAATCAAATTAGCAAACTTTGGAAACTTACTTTGCTTACTTTGGATTTAAAATGATTGAGATATGCTTATTTTAGTGAGTATGGGTCGCTGTAGGAAATTACATACTTGATCATGAACCTTGTGATTGTCATTTAAATTAAATTAATGAAAATTAATGGTTAATTTCCTGAGATAATTATTGATAAATATTATTGAAATATTAAGATATGATAATTATTTCTTTGAATGACATTGACCATAACCAACTTGATTAGATATGATCTAGATCACAATTGGTTGCATGAACCTTCCAATGAACATTGATACTTGAATAGGTTTGGGAATTTGTTTAGCAGATTTCCTTATAATCAAAATGGTTTTGATTATTATTATATGTTATAACTTTAGTTGAAAAATCGATTATCATCTCAAGTACAAAGTGATCGACTTGGCATTATCTTTTCTCGAGGCGGATATGGTGTCCAGTCGGGGAGCGTTGGGGTAGCAGGTTGCACCATGTGTGGTCTGTCCCACTCCCATCGGTACTGTCCATGACAACGGGTAGGGAATGCATAATGCTTAACGAATCATGATGTATTTTTCTAATTATTAAAATTTGAAATAATACGTATTTGAGATATTAATTGGATTATTAATTTAATATGATTACATTAATTGGAATCCAATTAAAATGAAAACATTCTATGATGAATAGAGTTGTTATTTCCCTTGGAAGAATTAATCATAATGAATATGATTCATAATGATTAATTAGATTTTAAATATGAGGTGGAGGATCACATAAGTGACATCCATGGTCTCTCGTCAAGGCGAAGAGTTCTGTCGCCATGGATTGTATGTAGGAGACGCCTGTCCAAAGTGACAGCTCCTGCATACGCGCGCATTTGGATCGGGCTCTTTACTTCTCGAAAGAGTAAGGCCATATGCGTAGTGACCCCAATATTGGGTCCTCATATTATTGGGGTGATATTGGATTGCACAAAGCGAGTTCTAATCCTGTTGACGGTTGGTTCAATTAATGACAGGTCAACATCACCTTAGGGGTGGTGGGATCGGGTCTCAAAGACCGAATTCGGAATGCAAGTTGGATTTACAAGGCAGAATGTGTTCCCGCTTCTTTTATCTGAGTTACAGGTTCTCATATTATTGGTATGTGACAAAAGATAAGAAAGGAGATCCCAGATCTTGCTTTAGATATAACGGTAAGTATATCTCTTACACTGAAAGTGATTAAGGGAATGAACTTTCAATGTTGACAAGGCAAGACGACTTTTATATGAAAATTCCTAAATCAAAGTAAAACATGTATGTATATATATATATATATATGCAAATTTCTTATTTTAGATAATCCTTCATTAAACCCACTCAGTACTATACTCAATAATAACCAGTGAAATATCATGGATTGGATCCATGATCAAGATATTGTACTTGCAGTTGGATACATAATGTATGTTGTTGCAATGTGCAAGTTTCCTCATAATAATGAGGAATGAAAATTAAATAGACAATAAGACAACAATCTAGGGTTTGTATGTATTTATAGTCTTGATCTCTCATCGAGTGTACTTTGGAAATGACATGTTGATAATGATCGCAATGATCAAATTAATCCTTATGAAATCTAAGAAGATGTTCTGGCATACATTTTTACTCTCAGCATTTAATCATGAACGACATGGTTCACTGCATCATGCAGAATGGTGGCTCTATAAGATATTATGTTTTCAAAATGTTTGAGTACCTACCTGAACCTAAGTCTTTAAGAGTTAAGATGTATCTAGATATGATGAGTGTCATCATTCTACTATCTATATTCTAGTCATTCATGAAGCTTCATAATATTCATATTATATGAATTGAAGCATGTATAAATGTTGAAATACTTTTATATTGAAATCTTTTCATTCAACATAAGTGATACTTTGTCTTAAGCAATGGTTGTTTATAGATGAAGGGAGCGCAATGGAAGCATGGATCTGACCAAAGCAATAAGGAAAGTCAATGAGTTGACTCTACTTCTGTAACTTCCATATGACATCCAAAGAGTTGGATGAATGCCAATACTGCAATAAGCCGATGTCTTGATAGTATGACTTCAAGTCTATCTTGGATCCTTAGATAAGGACTCAGATAGTGCATCGAAATAATCTACATATACATTTAATCATTGAAATTGACTTTTTTTTGATAAGATCAAAGTCTAATAATTGTATCTCATTTTTCTAATAACACTTGCAATTGGTTGCATATATTTTAGAAGACTAGGAAAGTTGATCTTAAGGTTTAATAGTCATCTATATGGATATTGACCCAATTGTTGCAACAATCTCTATTGGATAAATAGACTTCATATTTTCAGTGGGAGAGACCTTAATCTTACAGAATGTCTCTATAACCTAGATATTAGAATACACTCATCGTTTATTTCCAATATTTAGAAATAAACAATGAATTCTTAGATAGACCTAACATAAAGAGTTATGATGGATATATTTCATATAGTAATCTGACATCTGGAGGACTCCACTAAATTAGAATATTAATGAATGGTTCATTAACTTTTCTAATACTGAAATTTAAAACCTTTTAAAGATCAATAGGAGGATGAAGATCATTTGACAATGATCTGACATCATGTCTTGGACATAATGTCTATTGATGAGATGAATAGACTAGTAAGAGATGAGGCTTTAGAATGTTTGAAATTTCAAATCTTACATACTTGTGAATATTATATTCAAAGTAAAATTGTCCAATACACCCTTCTCTGAGAATAATGTAAGATGTCAACGTATTCAAGATCTCATATATATATTGATGTATGTGGATCATTTGTATCATGATAAACATTGATGATATGTGATATCATTCGATGATTATTTGTAATACGAGACTTCTTCCCTTTACCTTACAAACCTTTGAAATGTTCAAAGATTTCATTTTATTTGGTTTAGAACCAAAGTTTGAAGGAAGATGAAAATGAATTTGATCTAACCAAGGTAGCATGTACCTGTTAGATGAATTCAAGGAATACCTTATGGAGAAAGGAATATCATTCCTATCTCAATCCTCCTAGTGTACCTTAACTCAATAGAGTTGTAGGGAGATACAATTGGATCCTGTGTGACATGATTTGATCAATGATGAATCTTGGCATATTTATCTCTCAGTTATGGTTTGGAACCTAGCATGGTGTTCGACACTTGAGGATTTACGGTTGCATGGTCCATAACTTTGTCATGGATGCAAGTAAGCTGGAATCTAACACCCGAGAGTGCTGATTCATTAGGAAAATAAAGGATGTTATTGGATACCTACTTTATGAACTTGAGATCTTAAAAGATTTCAACTCTAAGGATATGATCCTTAGATGATGAAACTCTTGTGAGTCAAGATTAAAATGAAGTGAAGGAACTCATTAAATCTTGAGAAGATAATGAGGCTTATAAAATCGAAAACTAAAAGGACAATTAAAGATGAAACACTAATACCTCTTCAAATGATTTTGAGGATGGATTCCATGTGCCAGTTAAGTCTGACATTGATTTTACTTCATGTGATGAAGCTTCTAAAGATCATGACATGGAAAGATTGATGTTAGCAATAAATTCTAAAGTAGACTTCATAAACAAGTGTT
Source organism: Ottelia alismoides (assembly GCA_037367405.1). Classification (NCBI taxonomy): domain Eukaryota; kingdom Viridiplantae; phylum Streptophyta; class Magnoliopsida; order Alismatales; family Hydrocharitaceae; genus Ottelia; species Ottelia alismoides. The sequence continues at coordinate 129,946 of JAZKJV010004347.1, read as the reverse complement.
GTATATGGACCCTTGAGGATCCACCTATAAGGGTAGGGCCCGTTATGGTACAAATGGATCTTCAAGAGAAAGAGGGAACCTGACGAGAAGGTAGGGGCCTTCAAAGCATGGCTCGTAGCCATGAGCTACACACCGAAGAGAAGACATTGCTTGCAATGAGACTTGCTCTTCAGTAACCATGCTTAAACCCATCGGAATATTGCTAACTATAGCTACACAACTTGACTTTTACATCTACAAGATGTGAGCCAATATTGCATTCCTCTATAAATAACTCTCTGAGGATGTTCATATGAAGTATCCCCAGGGCTTTATGGTTGAGGAAAGCAAGGTGTGTAAGCTGAAGAACTCCATCTATGGACTCAAACAAGCTTCTTGTTGTTGAAACATAAGATTTAATGAAATTATAAAGGTTATGATATCAGATAGAATCTTGATAAGCCGTGTGAAGTTTAGTGGGAGTGTCATTGTGTTCATCGTGCTAAATGTAGATAATATCCTAATCATTTGGAATGATATAAGGATAATAATAAGTGTTTTATAGTCTGGCTATTCCATAGCTTGAGATATGATCTCATGGATACCTCTTAGATCTTTGTTCTGAAGTTGTTCAGAAGTAAACAGAAGAAGGTATTGGGACCATCACATTAGTGGTACACCTAGAACAAATTCCATTCTTGAAAATTCCAAGAATGGCTTCTTTTCCTTACGATAAGGTACTGACATATCTAAAGTGATAGCACCTCAAAGAGTTGAGGAAGTGAATCCTAAAACTGGTTGCCCTTGTGCATCAGTTACGAGAAGCTGTATGTATACTAGATGTGTACAAAAGTCAGATGTCTGTCATGCAGTAGTAGTAAACTAATCCTACTATGAAGATAAAACACTTGATTGCAATAATAACAATATCTTCAAAGATGACAAATAGTGATCTCTAAGTCTTATCTTCAAGAGCTTAAGACTTTATAGATGGGGATCTAAAAGGTCTTAACTACGGATACCTTAGGAGATAGAGATCTCCAGGAATAAGGTTATTCAAAGAAGGATAATGGAAATTACATACTAGTTATAATAATTATCGAGTTGTACTTTTAAGAATACTATATATGACAATATTGAGTATTGGTTGCATAGATGCAACATTCACATTGGATGCGAGCACTGTTACCAGGGGATATGCAAATGTCGTAAAAGGACTTGGCGTAGTCCCTCAGAATAGAGTGACTGATCAGCTTACCTAGATATTTTTCTAAATAGCCTATGATTGCCACATGAGTATCAGTATAAAGATTAGCCCATTAATGGATCTTTGGGCTAGTGGGAGATTGTTGGACATGCGAGCCCACATAGAGCCATTATGCAATAATTGTTATTGCAAATATCATTCCCTGATCTGAAATGAAGAATAACTAATTTACATAATAGGTCCCTTAGTACAATTAGGGTTACCATGGCCATCTTAATGATCATACAATTGTTGATTCAATTATTGAATCATAGAGGTTGGTGCTTGGATGAATCTATAAAGAGTTAGATTGAGGACTCATCAAGCACCATCAAATAATTGTTAAGAGATGATCTCCAGCCTGAGTAGGAGATGGTAATCCTTTCTCATTTGGCTGATATCTAACCGACCTCTTGATGCAGGTCCTCTGCATATGAATAGAGATTCAGAGATGTTAGATTAGTTAGGTCAAAGAGTTGACTTGATGACATCGAGATAACCAAAGTCCTATGCCTAGGCATGCATCCTCTGATCGGAGATAGATGTATTACTATATTTATGAGTATGTACATTTGGCAGACCAATAGGTTGATAAACTAACCAAGGTCTATACACCGACGCGCTGGTGTGCATGCAAGGTCATATGAGTAATACGATCTCTCAAAGGGATCATACATGATCATTACTGAACCGGAAGATATGAGCTCACTCATGAGATATTGGGAAGAATCAAATTCCGCGTGCGGTCATCTCGCTTTGGAAGCTTGACTGAATTTGTAAGGTTTGATATATGCTTTTGGAAAGTATATGATCAACACCTAGGTATTATATATGCTTTTGGAAAATATATGATCGATAACAACTCCCAAAGATCAAATGAGAAACTTAATGATAAAACCTGAAGGAGACAGTCTAAAAGAGATCTAAAACTTCAGGTTTGTTCCAGGTCTTCCAGTATGCATGATGTATATGTATTAGGAATACATGAGGGTGACGTGATCATAAACAATTGTATAACCATGACGCTTCCATTCCAAGGGAGTGATGAAATAGGTCTGAATTTTAGTGACTCCTTTCATAGAGAAGTGATCTGATCTTGGTCCATATTTTGGACATTGATCTAAATGTGATTCAAATGCAATAAGAAGATTAGATCTACGACCTTGATTTAATTAAGCAACTTTGGGAGATCCGCAAGATTTGGATTTGAGATATGATCTCAACATCCAAGTCACTATACGTGGAACAATACAATTGCCCTGTCCTTATCTCCAAGTATCTGTGGAAAAAGCGCATTATCCTTTGAAAGAGTTCATGGATAATTTCATTGTTGATATATGTACCAAGCATTGAGAAATGGATAATTAAATGTGATTTAATTATCACGAGTAATAGGAATTTGATTTATATTATAAGGAGAGTTATCTAAGATAATTAAATATGATTTAATTATCAAAGATGTGAATAATGTGAATGTGATTCATATTATTTAAGCACATAAGAGTAGATATCTAAGTTTATTAAATGTGATTTAATTATCATGGATATGAATAATGTGGATATCACTATCCGTATTAACCATAAATATATTGTAGATGTGATTTATAATATATAAGAGAGAGCCTATTGTAAGTTATACTTGTGAATTGGATTCACATTGGACGATTAAGTGAAAATATAATTTACATTTTATTTTGGGATGTGAATGTGATTCACATTTTTCCAATGGCATGATTGCAATATTCACAAGATAATTATGAATTATTTTTGTGAAATAATTTACGACAATTGTTGTTGTAAATCTTGGATATATCATGAGAATATTAGATCTCATGAGATAATGAGATCTCATGAGATATTGAAGAGATAGACCAAGTCTACCTCAAGATGGTGGACGTCCACCAATCTCCGAAGGAGAAGTGTGGTCGTCCCCCCCTTTTTAGGGGATGAGGTCTATCTCCTCATTATATCAAAGATTACTCAAATGATTTAATTTAAAAATCAATTATATTGATTTATCAATATATATTAATTTAGACTAAATCAATTGTTGTTGTGTTTTTTCAAAAACATCATGGCCATTGAAAGAAACACAAATCAATCTCATCCATTGATTGTGTGTTGTCCATGGATTGAGATCCATGGACTCCCAAAATCCTATATAAGAAGAGACACCCCTTGCTCTTCGAGTTACATGATTACACATAAACTAATACTCTCTCCCCTCTCTCTCTACATGCCAACACTCTCTCCCTTTCTCTCTCTCTCTCTCATTGTGGCCGTCCACCATGGAGCCATTGAGAGAGTCGAAATCGTCACAACATCGTCGTTATGCTACTGGAGTATTTGCTTGTGGATCTCTGTCTCCATCGGTGGCCTCGCTCATGGAGAAGACATCGGATCTCGTGTGATGAGATCTGGAGATTCACCGCTTCAATCGTTAACATGGATTGCGAGGAGCACATCTCTCATCAATGCGCTTGCAAGCGTCTCCTCCGTCAGATCATACTTGAGATAGGAGGTCTCTTCGTTTAGAAACTTGATCGCAACCACGCTTCAAGAGGTAACCTTAATACCTATTGTGGTTTCATCACATTAAAAATTTTAAATTCCGTTGCCTCGAGCAACTAGTTCAACTAGTCGCTCCCGATCGCATATGGTGAGATCCTCACGCTTCCGTGATGCGCTTAAAGATCTATCCATATCCTTCACATCTTATGAGTATAACATGAAGAGTAGCCCTTGCTTTTTAGATGACTTGAATTCCAAGAAGAACTAAACTCTCTCCATATATCTCTCTATATAATCATCTCCCTCTCTATATCAATATAGTGGTCGTCCACTTATTGACTTAGAGAATCTCGTAGCCATTGCGACGCCATTGTGTTGCCAGATTGGCTACTCATGGATCTCCATCTTCTTCAGTGCCTCTCACTCATGAAGAAGCCTTCAGATCTCATGAGATGAGATCAGGAGATTTGTTGCTTGGATCATCAACTTGGATTGCAAGGAGCACACGTTTCATCAATGCGCTCGCAAGCGTCTCCTTCGTTAGATCGGAATTGAGATAAGATGTCTCTTATTTTAGAGACACAATCACAAACACACTTTAATAGGTAACCCTAATTCCCCTTTGTGGTTTAGATGAAATGATTCGAGAAGTGTTCCTGGATGATGTAGTTTCATCGCTTTGAAATTTTGAAATTCCGCTACCCGAGCAATTAGTATGACTAGTCACTCTCGATCGCATATGATGTGATCACCATGCTTTCATGACGTGCTTAAGGTTTTCTCAATAACCTTCAAGTGGTATCAGAGTCAGGTTGGAGGTTTAGGATATGATCCATAAACCTAAGATGACATGGCATTTTGGTTGTGCAAATTTTCATCGCATTTTGTTCCTGCAACCCTATTTTGTATGATTTTTAGCCTATTTAAATGCCAAAACATGATTTTATCACTTGAATTATGTTCCCCATCTTGTTAGCAATCCATTTGCTCAAGTTATGACCAATTGAGCAAACATGTGTTACGAGAATGGTATTTTAGAACATAATCAAGAGATAATCATGGTTTTAAAAAATCTAGAAATGTGTGTCTATCACATGGATTCTGTTTCAAATCAAATGGGCAAACTAAGAAAATTTATTATGCATGATTTGGAGTTTATTTGCTAAATATTTGTTAGTTTTAGTAAACATGTGTCACTATTGGAAACTTAACAAATTTGAATAAAAATCTTGTGATGTCATTCAATTAATTCATGAAACATTAATGGTCAACCACCTAGAATAATTATTTGTTAAATATTTATGAAATATTTAATAAAGATAATTATTTTGAATGATCTTAACCAACATGATAAGATAATCGATCTTGATCGATTTGGTTATAATGAACTTTCCAATAAACATTGATACTTGAATAGGATTGGGGAATTGTTTATCAAATCTTCTTATAATATTAATCGAAATGGTTTTGATAAATATTGTGTGGTATAACTTTGGTTGAAAGACCTAATATCATCTCAAATGCAATATGATCAAATCACATTATCCTGATATGAGGCAGATATGGTGTCTAGACAAGGATCGTTGGGGTAGCAGGTTGCTTCAGGAGCGGTCTGTCCCAAATCCTATGCATACTGGCCATGACAACGGGTAAGGAAAGGATAATACTTGAAATTATCATGAGGTATTTTTCTAATTATTAAAATTTGAATAATATGTAGTTTTGAGATTATACCATCCTTAAGTAATAATCAAGATTGTTTGTTGGTTGATTGATTGGATTGATAATTGATTTAATATGATTAAATGAATTAGATCTAATTAAAATAAATACTCTATTATGAATAGAGTTGTAATTCCCTTGGAATAATTACTTATGTAAATATGATTCACAATAATTAATTATAATTTGAACATGATATGGAGGATCACATAAGTGACATCCATGGTCTCCCGTCAAGGCGAAGTCACCATGTACTGTATGTAGGAGATGCATGTCTGATGTGACAGCTCCTACATATAAGCGCACATGGATCAGGCTCTCGAAAGAGTAAGGCCGTATGTGTAGTGACCACAATATCAAGTCCACATATTATTTGGGCGATATTGGATTATGCATAATGAGTTCTAATCTTGTTATCGGTTGGTTCAATTAATGAGGGGTCTACATCGCCTTAGGGATGGTGGGCTTGGGTGTTAAAGACCGAATTGGGAAATTCAAGTTGAACTTGCAAGGCAGACTGAGTTCCTGCTTCTTTTTATCCGAGTTACAAGTTCTCATATTATTGGGATTGTAACATAGGTAAGAAGGAGATCCCAGATCTTGGTTGAGATATAATGATAAGTATATCGCTTACTTTGACTGTGAATAAGGGAATTACATTTCAGAGTTCACAAGGTAAGAACACTTGGATATAAAAATCCTAAGTTAAAGCAAAATATGTATTTATGCAAATTTCTTATTTCAGATAACCTATATTAAACCCACTTAAAAAAACTTTACTCAATAACAACTAGTAAATGTCATGGATTGGATCCAAGATCAAGATATTGTACTTGCAGTTGGACACATAATATATATGGTTGCAATGTGCAAGTTTCCTCATAATAATGAGGAATGGCAATTAAATATACAATAAGACAACAACCTTGAGTTTGTATGTCTCTATAGTTTTGATCTCTCATCGAATATGCTTTGAAGTATCATGTAGATGATGAACATAATTATCGAAAATCCTTATAAAATCTAAGATATTTTTTGGCATACATATGTGCTCTCAACATTTAATCATGAATGACATGGTTCACTGCATTATATAGAATTGTGACTTGATAAGAAATGATGTACTCAAAATGTTTGAGTACCTTCCTGAACCAAAAGTCTTTAAGAGTTAAGATGGATGTTGATACGATGAGTGTCATCATTCTACTGTCTATACTCAAGTCATTCATGAAGCTTCATAATATTCATATTATATGAATTGAATGAAGCATGTATAAATGTTGGAATACTCTTATATAGAAATCTTTTGAGTTCAACATAAGAGATCCTTTATCCTAAGAAATGGTTGTTTATAGATGAGGGAGCGCAGTGGAAGCATGGGTCTGACCCAAGTAAGAAGGACAATCAAAGAGTTGATTGTACTTCTAACTCCCATGTAACATCCAGAGAGCTGGATGAATTCCAATACTACAACAAGTCAATGTATTGATAGTATGACTATCTATACTATCTAAGATCCTTAGAGAAGGGTCTAGATAGTGCATCGGAATATTATACATCTACAAATAATCATTGAATTTACTTACGTATTTGATAATATCAAAGTCTAATAATTATATCTCATTCTTCTAATAACACTTGCAATTGGTTGCATATGCTTTAGAAGACTGGAAAAGTTGATCTTAAGGTTTAATAGTCATCCACATGGATGTTGATGCAATTGCTGCAACAATCTCTACTAGATAGATAGACTTCATATTTTCAGTGGGAGAGCCCTTAGTCTTAGAGAATGTCTCTATGACATAGATATTAGAATACACTCATTGTTTATTTCTAAATGTTGGAAATAAACATGGATTCTGGGATAGACTTATCATAAAGAGTTATGATGGATATATCTACTAAATTAGAAAATTAATGAATGCTTCATTAACATTTCTAATACTGAAAATTAAACCTTAAAAGATCAATAGGCTGATAAATATCACTTGACAATAATCTTGCATCAAGTCTTGGACATATGTCTGTTGATGAGATCAATAGACTAGTAAGAGATAAAACTTTAGATTGTATGAAATTTCAAATCTTACATACTTGTGAATATTGTATTCAAAGTAAAAATATCCAATACACCCTTATCTGGAAATGATGTAAGATGCCAAAGTATTCAAGATTTCATACATATTGATGTATGTGGATCATCTATATCAAAATAAATATTAATGATATGTGATATCGATTGATGATTATTTGTGATATGAGGTTTCTTCCCTTCACCTTAGTAACCTTTAAAATGTTCAAAGATTTCACAATTTTGATTTAGAACCAGAGTTTGAAGGAAGATGAAAATGCATTTGATCTAATCTAGGTAGCAAGTATCTATTAGATGATTTCAAGGAATACCTTATGGAGAAAGGAAAACCATTCCTATCTCACTTCTCCCAATACACCTAAACTCAACAGAGTTTAGGGAGATGTAATTGGATCATGTGTGGCATGATTTGATCAATGATGACTCTTAGCATAATTACCTCTTAGTTTACAAGTATATATGTAGTAGAGACTTCAATATATATCCTTAATAAGATTCCATGCCCTCATAAGTTATGGTTTGGAACCTAGCCTAGTGTTAGACACTTGAGGATTTAGGGTTGCTTGTCCTATGAACATATCATGGATGCAAGTAAGACAAAATCTTGCACTATAGAGTGCTTCTTCATTAGGAATATAAATGATGGTATTGGATACATACTTTATGACCTTAAGATTCTTAAAATATTTCATCTCTAGGGATATGATTATTAGAGGATGACTCTTTTGAGAATAAAGATGAAAATGAAGTGAAGGAACTCACTGAATCTTGAGAAGATAATGAGGCTCCTTAAATAAAAAACTAAAAGGACAATTAAAGATTAAACACTGACATCTCCTCAAATGAGTTTGAGGATGGATTCCACATGTTAGTTAAGTCTAGCAATGATCTGACTTCGTATGATGAAGCTTCCAAGGATCATGCCATGGAGAGATGGATGTTAGTAATAAAGTCTAAAGTAGTCTTCATATACAAGTGTTGTATATGGACCCTCGAGGATCCACCTATAGGGGTCAAACCCATTAGGTGTAAATGGATCTTCAAGAGAAATAGGAAACATGATGAGAAGGCAGAGACCTTCAAAGCATGACTCATGTCCACAAGATACACACGAAGAGAAGACATCGTTACAATGAAACTTGCTCTTCAGCGACCTTGCTTAAACCCATCAAAATGATGCTAACTATAGTTACACAACTTGACTATGACATATAAGATGGAAGTCAAGATTGCATTCCTCTCTGAATTCCTCATTGAGGATATTCATATGAAGTAGCCCCAGGGCTTCATAGTTGAAGAACACAAAGTGTAAGAGAGATCCATCAATGGACTCAAATAAGCTTCTAGTAGTCAAAACATCAGATTTAATGAAATTATAAAGCTTATGATTTCATACAAAATCTTGATGAACCATGTGAAGTTTAGTGGGAGTGCCATTGTGTTTATCATGCTAAATGTAGATAATATCCTAATCATTTGGAATGATATAAGAATGATAGTAAGTGTTTCATAATCTAGTTGTTCCATACCTTGAGATATGATCTCTAGGATGCCTATTATGTCTTAGTTCTGAAAATGTTCAGAAGTAAAGAGAAGAGGGTATTGGGATCATCAAATTAGTGGTACACCTTTGACATATTTCATATTTTTTTGAAAACTCCAAGGAAGGCTTCTTTCCCTTAAGATATGGTACTAACTTATCTGAAGGGATAACACCTTAAAGAAGTTGAGGAAGTGAATGCTAAGGCCACTTTCCCTTGTGCATTAGTTATTAGAAGCCTGGTGTATGCTTGATGTGCACAAAAGTCAGATGTCTGCCATGCAATGGGAGTAGTAAGCTATTACTAATCCTACTATGGAGATAAAGCACTTGATTGAAGTAATAATTATATCTTCAATGATGACAAGACTTTTGAGATAGTGATCTTAAAGTCTTATCTTCGAGTACTTAAGACCTCATAGATAGTGATCCAAAAGGTCTTAACTGCAGATGCATAATAATACTTGAGACTGAGTCCAAGTCTTAAGAGATAGAGATCTCCGAGAATAAGGAAATTCTTATAAGGATAATAGAAATTACATACTAGTTATAAGGACTATTGAGTTGTAGTGTCAAAAACACTATAACTGCTTTAACAAAATTGATTATTGGTTGCATTGGATGCAACATTCGCATTGGATGCAAGAACTGGTCAGAGTGAACTGGGAGATATGTACGTACTGTAAAAGGACTTGGCGTAGACTCTCAGGAACAGAGTGATGGTCAACTTACCAAGCTATTTTTTCTAAATAACTTACGATTAGCACATGAATATGGGTTTAAAGATTAGCCCATTAATGGCTCTTTGGGATAGTGGGATATTATTGGACATGCGATCCCACGACGAGCCATTATGCAATAAATGTTATTACAAAAAATCATTCTCTGATATGAAATGGAGAATAATTAATTTGCATAATAGGTCCCTTAGTACAATTAGGGTTATGTGCCATGGATCTCTTAATAATCATACAATTATTGATTAAAATGTTGAATCATAGAGGTTGATGCTTGGATGAATATCTAAAGAGTTTGATTGAGGACTCATCAAGCACCGTCAAATGATTATTAAGAGATGATCTCCAGCCTAATTAGGAGATGGCAATCCTTTCTCATTTGGATGATATCTGACCGACCTCTTGATGCAAGTCCTCTTCATAGGATTAGAGAGTCAGAGGTGTCAGATAAGTTAGGTCAAAGAGTTGACTTATCAAGTTCGAGATAACCAAGACCTATGTCGTATGCTGTCACGACATAGGCATGCATCCTCTGATCGGAGACAGATGTATTGCTATATATCTAAGTATGTGTATTTGACAGACCGATAGGTTGATGGCCTAATCAAGGTCTATACACCGATGAGCTGGTGTGCATACAAGGGCATATGAGTAATACAATTTCTTACATGGATCATACATGTTCATAACTAAATCGGGAGACATGAGCTCACTCATGAGATATTGGGAATCAAATTTCATGCATGGTCATCTCGCTTCGGAAGCTTGACTGAATTTGTAGGTTTAATATATGCTTTTGGAAATTATATGATCAACCCCTAGTTATGATATATACTTTTGGAAAGTATACGATCGATATGAACTCCCAATGATCAAATGAGAAACTTAATGATAAAAACCCTGAAGCAGATAGTCTAAATAAGATCTAAAACTTCACTTTTATTCTAGGTCTTCCAATATGCAAGATGTATAGGTATTGCGAATACCTGAGGGTGATGTGATCATAAATAATTGTATAACCTTGATGCTTCTATTCCGAGGGAGTGATGAAATAAGTCTGAATTTTAGTGATTCCTCTCAATAGAGAAGTCATCTAATATTAGTCTAAATGTTGGACAATGATCTGAATGTGATTCAGATGCAATGAAAAGATTAGATTTACAGCTTTGATTTAATCAAACATCTATTGGAGGTCCCCAAGATCTGGATTTGAGAAGTGATCTCAATATCCAAGTCACTATACATGGAATGTACAATCGCCATGTCCTTATCTCCAAGTATCCGCAGAGAAAGCACATTGTTCTTGAAAGAGTTCAAGAATAGTTCCATTATTGATAATGTATATGAGCATTGAGATAATTTTGTAATTACGTGTGATTTAGTTATCACAAATAATTTGAGTATGATTCATATTATTTGGACATATGAGAAGAGTTATCTTGGATAATTAAATATGATTTAGATATGATTGATATAGACATCACTCGTAATAATCATGGATATTATAAATATGATTTATAATATGTTGGTGAGATTTAATTGTAAATTGAATTATGAATTCTATATTGGTGTTTTGAACAATAAACAATTAATTATAAATCTAAGTTACATGTTATGTTGGATATATGAATATAATTCATATTTGTCAATGGCATGATTGATATTTTCATAAATTTAATTTGGAATTATTTTTGTAAAGATAAATGCAATAATAGTTGTTGCATTTTAATTATATATATATATATATATATATATTAAGGAAAGCAACTAACCACCAAAAAGGTGGTCGTCCACCTTGAACCATTCAAAGGGGGACGACCACCCTATTTTAAGGATGGTGGTTGCCTCCCTTAATTATATATATATATATTATAAATATATTAAAATGAACTAGTTATTATCCTATTAAAGGGATATAATTAATTTATTTTAATTAATTGGTTTTTGCAAATTTGTAGCAACAAATCATTACCATTGATTAATAACTTCCTAATCTAAACCGTTGGATTAAGAAATAACACGGATTGAGATCCGTGTGCATCCAACTAGTAAAAAAAGGAATGGCAGCCCTTGCTTTTTAGATGACTTGAATTCCAAGCAGAAATAAACTCTTTCCATCTCTCTCTATAGCTGTCTGACGAATCTCCATTTCATTACCTTTATTCTTTCATTTTGGCCTTTAAACCCTAGCTAAATGCATGGATATATCATTAATTTGTCAAAATAAACATTCGTTCCTTTGTACAAAATACTGTATAGAATACATGCATTTATTCCATTTATTGAGTAAAGGAAAGAAAATAAAAAGAACGAAGTGTCAAGGACACTGAAGTGACCCTAGCCCCCAGACTCAGTCATCATGATGATTTAGTCGACAAAGAATAAAGTAGGGAGATAGGATGACTAATTGTACAAAAAAACACAGACAAATCACTCTACAAAATAGGCAAATAATTACTTTTTAAAAAATATTTCATTCTTTATTATTTATAGCAATAAAGTAACTTTGTACATTAAAATTGTAGCTAAAAATGTATAGAAAAATATAAAATTTATTTCATACAAAAATAATATACTGTGTACATTTTATACACATAATAAAATCCTAGAACACCAACTTCATAGACCCATATCTCCCAAATTAAAACTCAAAATGTATCAAATCACCTTTAATTGTATATAACTTTTAATAAGCTATTTAATGAAGGTGGTTTCATATTTTTGTATTTAGTATGTAAAAGTTAGATTTTGGACCCCTATTATACAATATATTCGAATAAAATATTCATTTTATTTATTCTTTATTATTTTCATGATTTTGTATTTTTACAATTGTGTAACTATTATTTATATCATAAGTCCATATTGAAACTAAACTAAAATCATAAAGAAAAAATTAAAATAAAATATGAACACTAAATACATAGATGAAAATACAAAAAGTTTTTTAACGAACATGAAAATACAATAACTACACCTATATAATATACACCTACATTTATTTAAGTGTATATATTATATCATAAAATAATAAAAATATATTTAAGTATATAAAAATAATTTCTAAATGTTTAAAATAACAAAATAAAATAATAAACTCAAAATTACAAAATAAAAATAAAACACTTAAAACATAGGTAAATATACATATAAATAAAACCCTAAAAACAAAATTGTAATTAATAACCTCTAAAAAATAAATAAAAATAGGGTTTTATCAATTGTACCCCTTCGAAATATTCCAATATAAATTATGCCACTCCCTTTTTGGGAATATCATTTGTGCCCCCGACTTCTTGCCAATCTATCACTTGTTCCCCATGGGTTAGTTATCGTTCATGTCCAATGCAAATGGTTGTTAACTTAAGGGACACAACAGGAATTATTTTTTTTTTGAAAAAAGAACTGAAAAGTCCTCCTCTTCCTCCTCCCCCTTCTCTTCCTCCTCCCCCTTCTCTTCCTCCCCCAAACCCCAGCTCCTCCCCCTCTGCCCATCTCCTCTGCCACGCTCCTCCCCCTCTGCCCCCGCTCCTTCCCGTCTGCCCAGATCCCCCCCCTCTGCCCCGCTCCTCCTCTCCGCCAAGCTCCTTTTCCTCTATCCTGCTCCTCCCCCTCTGCCCATCTCCTCTCCCTCATCCATATCTCCTTCCCCTCTGCCTAGCTTCTCCGCCATGCGCCCCACTTCCCCGCTCCTCTACCTCTGCCTAGATCCTCCTCCTCCGTCCAGCTCTTCTCCCTTCGCCCATGCTCCTCCATTTCCTCCTAGATCCTCCCCCTCCTCCCAGCTCCTTCCCCTCTACCGTGCTCCTCTACCCCACTCCTCCTCTCTGTCGAGCTCCTCTCCCTCCATCCTGCCCCTCCACCTTCGCCTAGCTCCTCCTCCTCCGCCACTTCTCCTTCCCCTATGCCCAACTCCTCCGCCCTGCTACCCCTGCCCCACTCCTCTCCCTCCACCTAGCTCCTCCCCCTCTGCCTCGCTCCTCCCCTTCGTCCAGCTCCTCTGCCACACTCCTCTCCCTCCATCACGCTCCTCCCCCTCCACCTAGCTCCTCCCCCTCTGCCACTTCTCCTTCCCCCATGCTTTTTCCTCAATTTGCCCACAAAATCCCTCTCGATTCTGCCTGAATTGAAGGACGTCAGAGCTCCCTCCGCTGCCTAATGCCCCCTCCATTCCATTGCCCCCTTTATTTCGATCAATCCCTGGGTCTAGGAGATAGATCTCACACCCATAATGTTTTGGTGTCAACTTGCAGGTTGGAGGACGCATCTGGGACCTCGACGACCACCTGGTACAGCTCTAGGTGCTTCGACTTCACCGGAGCACTAAGAACCCCCTCACCTCCCTTGAACCCTTCAGTTGCACGCGAAAGACGCTCGACTCTCTGTTGAGCTTGTCAGAGACACATTCCACCACCGGAGCATAGAGAATCGAAGGATCAAAGTTCGTCGGCGGTGTGTTCTTGGATATTATTGTAATGCTCCTTAACGTTGTCTATCAAGAACAACGATCCAGATCTAATCTGGACCGTTGAATATTTGTGAAGAGGTATTTAAAGAAGATCGTTAGATAGGACACATAATGCCTCATGGACGGATGGATCCCAAGCGTTAAGTGGGTAGATTTCATAGTCCTCCCTCTGCCTGTTTGTATTTGCTAAAACATCCTGTAACTATTTTATGTAGTTCAGAAAGTAGTGGACAAATTGCATAGCCCCCTTGAACTTATTGAATATTGCACTTTAGTCCTTGTTGGAGTCACATACGTCACATATTTTATGATGTAAATATTGCATGTAAGCCCTTGCGGGTGGTTTTAATTATCTTTTAATATATTAAGTTTGCAGAAAAGAGTTAAATTTTGGGTTAAATTGTACTTTGCTCCTTTCCTTTAATTTTATTTGCAATTATATCCATGCTAGGTAAATATTTTTGTATGATATTTCCTATTTATTAAAAATAGTTGATGTGCCCTGAAAATCACCAAAAAATAGTAGGCACCTGGATACATGATTTTTCACGCTATATATTTACATTTGCCTTTTATGCCATTTTCCTATTTTCTAAAAATCATAAAGTCCATGGCCAGTCCCCGTTTGTCTTAAAAAACCCAAAAAAATTATAAAAATGTGTCAAAAATTTTCCAAAAAATATATTGTATGTTTATTATAGTTTATAATACCTCTAGATAGAAAATCCAAAAATGTAATAGGAAAACACTTAAAAATTAAAAAGCCCCAAAATACTTGTTCTTGCTCTATATTTTTTTAAAATTACAAAAACTATTCTAAAAATCCAAAAATACTTGTTCCTGCTATATATTTTTACTTATAGATATTAGTATATATTGAAAATAATTTTGAGAATTTTTGGACTTATTAAGTATTTTTAAATCTCAAAACTATTCAGTAATTAAAATTTCCTTGATTTTATGTATGTGGAACCTTAAATATCCCTAAAAGTTAGCAAAATTCACAAAAAATAACAAAATTAGTAAAAATACTTAAAATCCAAAAATAATTAATTCTATAATTTTTAGTTAATTAGTTATATTTATATCTATATTGCCCTATAGTGTATATATACTCTTATATATTACTCTATTTTATATTTAAAAGAAAAAGAAAATACAAAATCTAAAGACATAAAAAGAAAATATAGAAATAAAATATACATATAGAAACATATATATAAAACTAAAACCCACATCCTTAGGTTAATATTGTACATGTGTGTGTATATATATCCTGATATTATTTATTTATTTAAAAATAATATTGAGTGCTACATCTTGTGTTCCATGTGTTCGACACCCTACTCTGCTTGTCACTATACAATCAATTTTGTAGGGTTTATAATAAATTTTGATTCACACATGTTTCTTCATTAATTGATTTATACTATGTGGGTTGATTGTTGTTCCGACCACCTAGGGTATTGTGAGGGGTCAAGTTTAGAGACATCTCTCCCGCCTTGTGTGGAGCGTATGACTCTTATCTCTATGATAGATAGTTAAAAACAAATGGTGCCATTGCAAGGGAGCAACCGATTGTAGCACATTTTTGTTCTATATATAGTTGTTCACTATTCACTTGCATTTTTCTGCTATTTATTCTTCGATAATTATTTGACTATTCTAATCCATTTTTTCTTGTTAATATTTCTTGTGAGGGACTGCTTGACGAAGTATATCTCTTAGGAAGTGGATGGGCTCAAGGCGAGCGAAGGTTGGCCTCCTCTTTATGTGCCAACCATGAGAGAGCAGGAGAGAAGAACATGGAAGGAAGAAAGGAGCAGACTTAGTCTATCATTTTCTATTTTTGTGAGAGAAAGATTTAAATTTTGCACAATAATTTGTAATTAACTTGGACACTACTATCTACACTACACGAGGTCCAGTGCTTGTGTGACTGTTCATCTGGGGGCCTCGTACCAGATTTCTTCATGTTTTATCGCCTTTATTTTATTTGTTTCCCATGATTTGAGCTTTTTGCCTTTGTTTATATTTGTTTTATGTGAGTGAGCCCTTAGATAGTAGGTTACTTGACTCGATATCTAGGTCCAAAGCCCTAAATATATTGCATGCACCTATAGTGATACGCGCTTGGACTTAGTTAAAACTAATTGTTGGTTACTTGGAGTTGAGATCAAACGTTGAGAGAAGTGCTATACATCACTTGCAGGATCCGTTGTGGTGGACACCGATGCACTTCAGAGACTGGACTTTTGGATCTCATTTCTGAGTAATTAGCATTTGGTTCTTTCTGATAATAACAACTATTGTTTAGGATGATTTCTCTCTTTTTTTTTGATATCTCTATATAGTGTAATTATTTTAATTCTGCCTTGCATCCCACATGAAGAGAGCTAGGAAGCACTATAAGTAATTCTATCTCTGCATGCATCATTACTCACTTAGGCAAGATTTCCATCTTAGTGATGACTTGCACGACTTTTTCGTCCTCTCACCCCTTGTGTTTATATAACTTATGACATAAAAGAAAAATTACAAAAAAGATTGTTAGGCGGCTTGCTTTGGAAAATACTCAAAAAAGTGAAAACCCAAAAATTAAAAAAAGGGGTTGTTAAATAAAATTTACCTTAATTAAAACTTCTAACAAACCATTCTATGTTTGGGGTTCTAAAATCCATATTGTTTTTAGGTACATTCTAGACAGAGTGAAGTGCGACTCGCTAGGGATATGAGTCCAAATCCTGATCGGTGGCGCCTTGGTTATCACATGGGTTGGCGAAGTATTGGCGCTTATATTGTACGTGATCGAGCAGGGCCTTGTCGAGCACGGTGTTCCCACCTTGTGAGGAGCATTCGACTTGGTCTGAAGTACTGAGCTTAGGCCATGCCCTCACGGGTGTGTCTGTCTCATCGATTTGCGTCCGAGTAAGTCCTTGCACACTCACGGGTGATTTAGTCACGAGCGAGGTCTGAAGTATTAGTTTCGCCTATCGTCCTCCCCTCTCTATTTCTTTGGCTGAGTAGCCGCCCAAACACGAGATCAAGGACCTTTAAGCACACAGATCACATGTTACAAAGGAGGTGGAAGAAGTACGGGGCGCTTACCTCGCAGTACACACACTCCTATAGGGTTAGCGTACTTAAGGACCTATTACAAGATTGCCTTAAAATGATAATAAATTCGAAAAGATAAAAATAGCCAAACTCTTATGGCTTTACATGTGTTGAGTGGGTGAACCTATCCTTGTTTTGTTTTTGTTTGAATTAGATTAAGGTTCGAAAACCAGTCCTGCACATTGTGTGCCCTTTTCACTCTCTTCTATTAAAATCCTCCTTTGATCCCTTACTAATTTGAAGCCTTCTACTGTTTTACACTCCCTTTATTTCTTGTTTGATCTTCGTATCATTCTTCCATTCTCAATCTCTTCTTGACCTATGAGTTGGCGACGCATGGATGGCTTAGTCAGGAACCCGCCAACACCAACATCGATTCCATATGCTCGTCACCTCCAATATTTCAGGGTGATTTCTGAGAATCCGTTTCAGACTCCGTGAACCGATCTTCAGACTCCCCGTCTTCTCCAATAAACCGGGATCACTCTTGTCCCGAAATCTACCCATTTTGGATGGCCATTGATTTCACTCCTTATACATCACCATACTTAATGAAGTTCTACGTTGATCTTAACCCAGATTGATTCGTTACATATAGAGCCTCCATACAGACTTATCGGGCATTATTCCATTTGTAGATTAAGAGCCCAACCTGGAGCTAGAAATCGTAATAGAATCAGACCTAGGAATAGAGAGAGAAATGGCTCCTAGAGGAAAAGGGAAGGGACCGCAACCACCACCTCAACTAGAACAGAGTCTGCAGACGAATCAGAATGTAGTGAATGCCTAGATCATTGCCTCTATTCAGGCAATCTAGCAGCATCTCTATGACCAGGCCCTAGCACAGGTCACTTTCCAGGACATGCTCAATGAGTTGAGGAGACAGGAATAAAACCAGGGAGGAGGATTTGAAGAGGACCCCGAAGGTGGAGACAGTAGAGGCCCAACAGAAGAGCCTTGAGTAGAGCGAGCCAAGACAACTCTCAAAGAGACATGCAATCCTGGGGTGGGACAAATCATTAAATGGGTCCAGATTCCCACAATCCATGCGCATTTTAAATTGAAGCCTCAACTATTGGCGCTCCTACCCACCTTCCACAGAAATGGCAATGAAGAACCTTACATTCATGAACAACAGTTCCAGTACATCTGCGTTATGACTCACTACCCTGGTATTCCTCTAGGAGTATTCGAAATGACAGCATTTCCCTTCACTTTTCATGATAAGGCCCTTCATTGGATCAATCACTTGGGAAAGGTCGTCACAACCTGGGAAGTGTTGAAGTCGGCCTTTTTGCATAAATACTATCCTCTAGGGTGGCATAATCAGATGTGTGACCACATAGAATACTTCACCAAGACACTCACGAGTCATAAATCCATCCATGAGGCATGGGCGAGGTTTACAAAGTTACAAGAAAAATGTCCACGTCATGAGATTCCTAGGACCAGCCTGGTCCAACACTTCTTTGGGGGGCTTAAAGAGTCAAAAGCTTGTGGATGACACGTGTGGTGGATCAAATTTCAACAAAGATGAGGACGTCTTATGGCATATCTTTGAATAAATGGCCGAAGGAGAGACCGCTTTATCGTTGTCCTGTGCCTATCAGCATCAGCCACAAAATATTCTGAAGCATGTGCATATGGCGGCATCCTACGAGTCAGACATGGATGAGAACTCCAATCCGCGCATTATTGGGAGCCACCTGTCCAAAGTAGACACAATCGAGAAGTGATCACATGTCCTGGAAAAACTTGTTGTGATCGAACATAGGACGCAACACCTGGACAAGATAGATCAAATCACCAAGAAGCTGGAGTTGTTAGTGAGCACAATCAGTTTCTGCAACTCTGTGTCTGCATTGGCTCCCAGTCCCGCTGAGATGAAAGAACAAGCACCACCACAACCTCCTCAATCCAGTTAGCACCAACCAACAGTTCAACATGTCTACTACGTGCAAGCCCCAGAGCCATCTACTCCACAATAGTCAGAGCAACAATAAGTTGTCTACCAGTCGGAGCTCCAATACATTCCATATCGGTTCTCCCCTCCACCACCTCTTATTCAGGAGGTGAAAGGCATATGGTCGAATGAAGCGCATCCGACCCGTCCTGGCGGACTTCAGCAGGGTCAGGCCTCTAACTCCCACCAGTTCCCTCAATACCAAGGAGGGAGGTTTGTCCAGAACATTTAGCCTCAACACCAACAACACCTGTAGTCTCCATAATTCCATGGTAATTGTAGACAGAACCAGTACCAACAACTGCAGTACTAACAATATCAGCAAAACCGACAGTATGCGGTTGTGCCCTATCAACATAACCATCCTCAACAGTAACAACAACATAACCCTTCTCCGCAGTATCATTCTTAATATCCCAACCGGCAGTCTCAACACCATCATCAATATCAACGTGGATCGTACGCTGAAATATATGAGGTTGCATCTCTTGTGAACCTAGCCTTGGACTGCCTGGCCCAGCTTGTCAAGGGCCTTGCAGATCTCAGCCAGAAGTTGGATGATCCCACTGCAACCAAGACTCCATTCTCGCACAGGTGGAGGCAAACCTTAATAATTTTATGAAGAAAGAACAGGTAGTCTGTGAAGTTCTCTCCGATCTTACAGAGTCAGATACGCATGATTTATTTTTATCTAATGTTGTTACTCTCAGGAGCGGTAGGACCTTACAGCCATCAACCACGTGCATGGGGAAGAATAGAGTAACCGTGAGAGAGTCATCATCTTCTTCCACATTAGTCGGACCAGCAACCATGCCAGGTGACAAGGAAGAAGGATAAGCACCATCAAAAATCCAAAAAAATAAGCAAAATAAAAATGCCAAAAATGATAGCACCAGCAATAGCAATCGAAGCACCAATCTGCCAGCCTTGGAGGAGACTGCACCTGCACTTGATCCTACGTCGATCGATGGAGTCTCGCCTGAAGATTTTGGATGCCTGCCTTTCTAGGATGACCCTACTCATGTTAGTCATCCATTTGTATAGCCTGATGTGGGCACAAATTTTGATGACATTAAGAACTATATTCCTACTGCTGCTTTTGTAATGTAGATATTCCATTTACCGATGCAATGAGAAAATCCAAAAAAAATAAAATTTTGAAAATTGCCTTTTCTGACCCTGATGTGGTAGAAATAATCCAGAATCTTGTTCTTGAAATGCACTTGCTCAAAGCCATCAAGTACATGCCTACTATCAAGAAAGGTCTAAAGGAGGCATGTACCTAAAAGAGACAACTATGTAAAGCTCGCGAAAGAAATGTGAATCATATCCTCATTGCGGCTACAGTAAACTCAATCAGCAATCTCCCAATGAAAAAGAAGGATATGGGAGCTCCTTTAGTCAGATGTTAGATTTTGATGAAGAGTTCAGCCTAACTCTACTTGACAGTGGATCCTCAATCAACCTGATGCCCACTTCAATGCTCAAGCAATTTGGGTTAGGATTTCTCAAGTCCACTAGAATGATTTTGCAATTCGTAGACAGGTGCATTGAGCGGCCTTGAGGAATTCTGGAAGATGTCATCATTAACATTTAGGGAATGCAGTTCCCTACAAACCATAGTTATGGATATGGACACCTCAATTCCTCTTTTGCATACTCAAATAATCCGTGGACAATCGTTCCTTCAAAAAACCGAAGCAGTAGTGAACTATGGCACCGGTTAGATAACCTTCCGCTCAAATAGTGATAAAGTGCCAATTGAGATGATCCAAGTGCTTAAACCTTCAACATCCGCATCAGACGAGAGGGAGTTGATAGAGCAGCGGACAGAAGACTGTGACTTTTTGGTCGAGATCCATGATACAAACTTATTTATGGATGACATTGAAACCCAAGCTTTCCTCTCCATAGAGGAAGTCTTGGACAACACAGTCGAATTCCCAGATATCCTTGATGACAAGATATTTGCTGAGTTTCCTGATGAATGTATTTATGGCAACCTATTCTTGGCAGATCTAAAGGACATCATTGTAGATTTTTGTGAACAAGATTCGATTATCGATGAATTTTGTGTAGCACTGCACTAAGAGCCTACAGTGCCAATGGTGGACACTCTACAAATGAAAGACCCGACACCATCACCCTGCGTAGTAAACGAAGTCACCACTGAGTTGAACCAATCCCCACCTGAGCTCAAGCCACTTCCAGCAAACATGAAGTGTGCCTTCCTTACGAGTGTGCCAAATTGTTCCATGTAATCATCAATTCAAAATTAATCGTGGAACAAGAATCTCGTCTGCTCGAGGTTCTAGAAAGAAATCGCAAGGCCATAGGCTGAAAAATGTCATATCTTCATGGGATAAACACCTCACTATGCTTGCATCACATATACCTTGAAGAAGACATCAAACCTTCCCACGAATTTCAGTGTAGACTAAATCCAAACCTTCGCGAGGTCGTGATGAATTAAATCGCAAAATGGTGTGATGCATGATTCATATATCCCATCTCCGACTCAAAATCGGTGAGTCCCCTACATGTTGTGCCCAAGAAGTCAGGGATCACCATGATCAAGAATGACAAAGGAGAGGAGATCGCAACTAGAGTTCCAACATCCTGGCGTGTATGTGTGGATTACAGACATCTGAATTTAGCAACCAAGAAAGACCATTTTCCACTCCCCTTCATCGACTAGATAGTCGAAAGAATGGCCTGAAGGAATATTTCTATTTCTTGGATGGATACTCTGGTTATATTCAAGTCGCCATTGCTCTTGAAGATCAAGAGAAGACAACCTTCACATGTCCATTTGGGACATATGCCTTCTGCAGATTGCCATTCGGATTGTGCAACACTCTAGCGACATTCCAGTGATGTATGTTAGCAATATTCACAGTTATGGTTGGAAGTTTTCTCGAGGTTTTTGTGGATGATTTCTCAGTCTATGGAGATGGCTTCTATAAGTCTTTATATTTTTAGACCAAGTTCTGAAAAGATGCTGTGAAGTGAACCTTGTGCTCTCGTAGGAGAAGAGCCAGTTTATGGTGACCGAAGGTATTATGCTCGACCATGTCATCCCGAAGCATGGCATGGAGGTAGTTCCGACGAAGGTGGAAGTGATTTTAAATCTAAAGTCACATACAAATTTGAAGCAGGTCAGATCCTAGGGCACATCAGTTTCTACCGACGATTTATCAAAGATTTCAACAAAATCGTCTAACCCCTATCCGAGCTTCTAGGCAAGGAGGTTGACTTTATTGTAGATGATAGAGTCCTCTAAGCCTTTACTCAGTTCAATGAAATAATAACTCAGGCCCCTATCCTTTAACTGCCATATAGGTCTCTACCATTTGAGATCATGACAGATGCTTCAGATTATGCCATTGGATTGGTTTTAGGACAAAGGAGAGACCATATCATATTTTCTATCCATTACAACAAAAGAACTCTTGATGAAGCTCGAAGAAACTACACTATCACTAAAAAAGAGCTCATGGTAATGGTATTTACCCTGGAGAAATTCAGTTCCTATTTGATTGTATCCGAGGTTATAGTGTTTACAGACTATTCAACCATCAAGTACTTACAAGCCAAGAAGGATGCACGGTTAATCAGATGGAGCCTTCTACTTCAGGAATTTGTCCTTAAAATTCTTGATAAATTGGGAGTAAAAAATGTGTGGCTGATCACTTGTCAAGATTGCTAGAGCCAGACACTTCTGAGCGGAGCCTATTGCCGATCACAGAGACTTTTCCAGATGAAGCCATCTTATCAGTCACCTCACAAGAAAACTCCACGAGATTGGCCTAAGCTGAAAAGAGACAAGTTCTTGCCGGAAATCCATTTCTACCAATGGGAGGATCCCTATCTCTTTTGTGAAGGGACATACTGCATTTGGAGAAGATGCATTCCTCAAGAAGAAGTCGGTAGTGTCCTTGAGCATTGTCACTCCAAAGAAGCAAGTGGAAATCACTCTGGAAGGAGAACGACAATGAAATTTTTATAATGCGGCCTTTGGTGGCCAACTTTATTTAAGAATGCAGAAGACTTTGTCAAGAATTGAGCTGACTATCAGCGACTAGACAATACTGTTGGAATGATAGACATAATGCCCCTAAAGTACATTCAGATTTCAGACGTGTTTGATGCATGGGGCATTAACTTCAATGGCCCATTCCCTAACCGTCCTGGATTTGACTATTTTCTGCTTGTTGTCGATTATAAATGCCATTGGGTGGAGGTTATCCCAACCTGAACCACTGACAATCGTACAGTATTCCGGTTTCTAAGAGATCACATCATTGCAAGGTTTGTGATCCCCAAAATTCTTATATCTAATGGGGGTAGCCACTTGATCAACATGGAGGTGAAGAAGCTTTCATAGGAATTCTGCATTGAACGTAGTGTCACCTCTCTGTACCACCCACAGTCCAATGGCCTGGCCAAATGTTCAAACATGGATATAAAGACCATTTTGTATAAGCTTGTGCGCCTTGACAAGATGAATTGGTCGCAGTTGCTGGATTCAGTACTTTGGGCCTATCGGAACGTGTACAAGTCACTGTTAGGAATGTCTCCCTACCGCCTAGTATACGACAAGCCATGCCATTTCCCATAGAATTCATTCACAAATCTTTGTGGGCAATTTATATTTGCAACTCGGATGCAAAGAAGGCCGGAAAAAATAGAAAGGTGGATCTGAATCAGCTCCTTGACTTCCGCGAGTACGCATATGACAATAGTCTGATGTACAAAGAAAGGTCAAGAAGTGGCATGACAAGCACATCCGCCGCAAGACCTTCGAGCCAGGATAGAAAATTTGGTTGTTCAATGCAAATCTCAAACTATTCCCATGGAAAAATTGAAGAGCAAGTGGAAAGGGTCGTTCTTAGTGAAACATGTGTGTGGCAATTGAAGTACAGTCATATCTAGTCTGTCAACTGACACACAATTATTCATGATCAATGGATAACTCCTGAAGCCATATCATGAACGTGATTAATTTTTATATGTGGTTGATTCAATTCAAGTGTTCTATGATGAAGAACGCACAACCGCAACATCTACTCAATCAGATGAGGCCAGCAAAAATATTTTTGAATAGTTAATCATTTTCTTCTTTTCATTCGTTATTCTTTTATTCTTCTGTAAAGTCACATTCATCCCATACATCATTACTATACTTAGGATATGCTTCATCCTAAGTATAGGGGGGATGAGTGCATTCATGTGCTCATTCATTGGTCCTTCGCCTATCCCATCAACTTTTGACTTTCTTTCTATACTTAGGATATTTTTCCCTAAGTATAGGGGGAGACAGGCCAAGCTGCTAAATTATTCATTTATTTGTTTCCCACCCTTGACCCTCCCTGCATTTTTATACAGACTGTTATACTTAGGATTAATTGATCCTATTTTAGGGGGGCAACCGACTTCCTATTCTTTACTCATTATAGTATAGACTTTTCGATACTTCGTACGAGTTATATCTTCCTTTCTCTTCGACCTATGAGGACATGGGTCAAGCTAAGTTTATGTGGGACAATATATACTTTGTATCTATGTTAGCCATAACTCATACTTTCGTATTTTCAATAAACATGGCTAAAACATTGTAAATATATATACAAATTCATTAAATTATTTAAAAAAATACCAAAAATATTTGCAAAAATATTTCTGAAAAAATTGCATAAAAATTTGCAAAACCTTTTTCAAAAATCCATAAAAAAGTTCAAAAGTTTGAAAACTGCACTACAAAAATATTTTCCTGCATTGTACATATCATGGGAATTCTTCGGAGCAATCTACACAATTGAACAAGTCCAAATAAAGTTTGGAGATTGGAGCTTAAAATAGACCTTAATACAAATAATTTCATAGGAACCCATTGAGGACTGGAATTGGAGATACTTCAGGTCACCTTGACTTAATTCTTTAGATTCCAAAAGAATATGTTCATGAGTCAATTCAATGTGCCTAAATAGAACCCTTCATATCATTCGTACGGCTCTTGAGATATTGACTTGACTGGAAACCTAGCACCTAGCACTTAGCTCAACCTAGATGGACTATTGAAAAATCTTGGAGTCTAAGTCGGGACGATGCAAGGCCGCTTTGTCAAGGGTGGCTCAGGAACCATTCTTGGGGATTGCCGACACTGGCATTCTAACTCACTTCTTTTGATAACAATGATATATAAAGTCTGGAGATGGATTGAAACAATGATTCGGATGAGGGATGGTCTACTGGCGTAACTTTTTCCAAGACCCAAAAAAGTGGGTGGAACAAAAGATGCTATATCCACCGGGGCATAAACAAGAATGCAGATGCTATGCAAAGTCAAAGAAAATATCCAAAGAACCCTTCAACCAAAAATTCCAAAAATATGAGCTTCAGAAAAAGCCTACTTCTTGGTGAAGATCCGGTTACACTGACCGACTTCATACAGGACTGAGGACTACACTGATCCATTCCCACTTATCATCTCATTCTTCTAACTTCTTATCCCATTCGGTTGTAAAGACTGGGAGCACTTGACCTTAGCTGAAAATATCTGCCTCCACAAGGATGAGTTATCAGAAGAGCAGACACCTTGGTAGTTCACTGGTCTTGTCTGAGGAGAGCTAAATAATTTTCACACACATGGTTCTAATCATTTAAAGGTAGCAAGAGTATGTGACTGAGAGGATGGTTTTGAACTAGCTGTGAATTGGAATGAATAATAAGAGTATGGAACCCAAGGGTTGTTGTGTCACAAATCCTAACCTCAAAGTGGTTCTGAACACACCATTAATCCAAAGGTCTTCTCTGAGCTCTAAACTTTGACATTATTAAGATAAGTTTGAAAATCAGAAATTATTCCAAGTTATTTCTTTTTTTTTCTTTATTTTCCTCTACGCACTTATAGGCATAAGTGTTTGCTATGCACTAGTAAAGACAAGTATTGGGGGAGTGATGAATCTCCATTTCATCACCTTTATTCTTTCATTTTGGATTTTAAACCTAAGCTAAATGCATGAATATATTGTTAATTTGTCAAATAAACATTCTTTCCATGTACGAAATATTGTATAAAATACAATATATTTATTGCATTTATTGTCAAAATAAAAGAATAAAGGAAAGAAAAGAAAAAAAGCTAAGTGTCGAGGATACTAAAGTGACCCTAGCCCTCGAGACTCGGTCATCATGATGACTTAGTCGACAAGGAATAAAGTAGGGGGAGATAGGGCGGCTAATTGTACAGAAAACACATACGGATCACTCTAATAAATAGGCCAATAATTACTTTTTGGGACCTATTTCATTCTTTATCATTTAAACCTCAAATAAATAAACTTTTTACATGAAAATTGTAGCTAAAATGTATAGAAAATACAAAATTTATTTCATACAAAAATAGTATACAATATACATTTTATATACAGAATAAAATCTTAAGAACACAAACTTCACAGACCCATATCTCCCAAATAAAAATCAAAATGTATTAAAATCACCTTAATTATATATAAGATTTGATAAGCTATTTAATGAAGGAGGTTTCATATTTTTCGGAGTTAGTATGTTAAAGTTAGGTTTTGGACTCCTATTGTACAATATACCTGAATAAAATATTCATTTTATTTATTCTTTATAGTTTTTATGATTTTAAATTTTATAATTGTGTAACTATTGATTATATCAGAAGTACATATTAAAACTAAACTAAAATCATTAATAAAACATTAAAATAAAATATGAACACTAAATATATAGATGGAAATACAATAACTACACCAATATAATATACACCTACATTTATTTAAGTGTATACATTATATCTTAAAAATATAATAAAAATATATGAAAGTATATAAAAATAAGTTGTAGATATATAAAATAACAAAATAAAATAAAAAATAAAAATTACATAATAAATTAAAATGCTTAAAATATAGGTAAATATACTTATAAATAAAACCCTAAAAACAAAATTTTAATTAATAATCTCTAAAAATAAATAAAAATATGCATAAAATACTAGAGAAAATTGGAAACATTTTTTATTTTATAACCTAAAAATGATAAAATCAATTTTTATTTATTATCTATTTCGAAGGCATTTTTGCCTTGGAATTTCCTAGTTTGTCCACGTGGACCAACTGGGCATCTTCGTTTGTGGACCTCAATCAACTATACCCCATCACCTCTGACTTCTGTCAGAAGTCACGAGCAAACCTATTTCTCCATTTTCTCGACACCTCCATCTTCCTCCTCTTCTCTCGAGACCTCCACCTTCATGTAGCCATCTCGTCCCTCATCCACACCCATCTTCGAATCTTCACCTACTACCAATCATCTCTATGCTCGAGCCTCGAAACTTGCTTAAATATCATCTATAAATAAAAACCTCCAAATACTATTTTGTTTTTTGATCGTCCTTTGGCTAGTTTTAGCCCCTCAAACCCCTTCATACACCTCCAGCTCGGTGACAGTGAGCCCCAAGTGAGGGTTTTCAGCGAGGAGGATGACATGAACGACGCATCCAACCTCCGCGAGACGGTTCTACTCTGGAGCCCCCCAGGCTATGTTGAGCCGTATTTTCTTTGCAGCTTAGGTACTTTATCATCCTTAGGTTTTGTTTAATCATTTAGTTTCGTAATTAATTGCTAGGAGTAGGATTAATCGATAAATGCATCTTTGACTTGGAGCTCAAGCTCCCAGTCGATTTCACCGTGATTCAACAGTAACCGACCCATCCACTCACCCCATTTCGATTCTCGTGCTTCCTCCACAATTCTCCCACAAAATCCCTATCGATTCTGTCTGAATTGAAGGACTTTGGAGCTCCCTCCACTTCCTAACTCCGGAGCTCCCCCTCCATTTTACTGCCCCCTTCATTTCGATCAATCCATGGGCCATGGAGATAGACCTCGCACCCATGAATGTTTTGGTGACAACTTGCTGGCCAAAGGACGTGTCTGGGACCTTGACGACCACCTGGAGCGATTCCAGGTGCTTCAACTTCGCTGGAGCACTAAGAGTCCCCTCGCCTCCCTTGAACCCTGTAGTTGCTCGTGGAGGACGCTAACCTCCCTACTGAGCTTGTCGGAGACACATTCCACCATCAAAGCACAGAGAATCGAAGGATCAAAGTTCACCGATGGACTGTTCTTGGTTGTTCTTGCAACGCTCCTCAATGTCGTTAGATCAAGAACAACGATCCATATCTAATTTGGATTGTTGAATATTTGCAAGGGGGTACTTGAAGAAGACCGTTGGATAGGACATGTGGCACCTCGTGGACGGCTAGATCCCAAGCGTTAAGTGGGTAAATTTCTTAGTCCTCCCACTACCTTTTTGTATTCGCTAAAACATCTTGTAAATATTTTATGTAGTTCAAAAAGTAGCGGGTAAATTGTATAGGCTTATTGAATGTTGCAGTTTAGGCCTTGCTGGAGTCACATGTGTGCACACGTTTTATGATGTAAATATTGCATGTAAGCCCTTGCAGGTTGTTTTAATTTTCTTTTAATATATTAAGTTTGTAGAGAAGCGTTAAACTTTGGGTTAAATTGCACTTTGCTCCTCACCTTTAATTTTAATTGCAATTATACCCCTGCCAGATTTAATATTTTTGTGTGCGATTTCCTATTTATTAAAAATAGTTGTCGTGCCCTAACAATCACCAAAAAATAGGAGTAGGTACCTAGATGCATGTTTGTTCATGCTATATATTTACATTTGCATTTTGTGCCCTTTTCCTATTTTCTAAAATATAAAAAGTCCACGGCCAGTCCGTGCTTTTCTTAAAAAACCTAAAAAAATACAAAAACGTGTCTAAAAATTTCCAAAAAATATTACGTGCTTATTATAATTTATAATACCTCCAGACAGAAAATCCAAAAAAATATAAAAGGAAAACGCTTAAAATTTAAATGCCCCAAACTATTATAAAAATAATAAAAACTATTCTAAAAATCCAAAATACTTGTTCCTGCTCTATATTTTTACTAATAGATATTAGTATATATCAAAAATAGTTTTTAGATTTTTTGGACTTATTATGTATTTTTAAATCTCAAAACTATTCGGCCTAATTAAAATTTCCCCGATTTTATGTACTTAGAACCTTAAAAATCCCTAAAAATTAGAAAAATTAACTAAAAAATAACAAAAAAAGTAAAAAAAAAATTAGTTAAAATCCAAAAATATTTAATTCTGTAATTTTTATTTATTTTTAGTTATATTTATATATATATATTGCCCTATATTGTATATGAGGTTGGGGAGCTTGCACCAAGGTGCATGTAACCTTACATGCACTCGTGCCATAAACACCCATATTTTTTTATTTTTTTGAAATGAAATCATGTGAGATTTAGATCACCATATATCACCATGTTGTCATTAAAAATGCAACTTAATTCGAGACTCCTAAGCCATTCATCAAGACTGAGAAATTTTAACGGTCTCAGAATTACTGAAATTTAGCTGTCTAGATGAACATGTTAGGAATGTCTGTTTTCCACAAAATTTGAAACATGTATTCTACTAATAGTTCTAAGTTGATCCTCCAAGGTTTCGTTTCAAAAAAATGGTCGTTTATGGCACCGGTGCATGTAAGGTTACATGCACCTTGGTGCAAGCTCCCCAACCTCATTGTATATATACTCTTATGTATTCCTCTATTATATATCTAAAAGAAAATGAAAATATAAAATCTAAAGATATAAAAAGAAAATATAAAAATATAAAATTAAAAATAAAATATAAAAATATAAAAACAAAAAGATAATATATATAAAGCTAAAACCCACATCCTTAGGTTAATATTGCACATGTCTATATATACATCCAGATATCAATTATTCATTACTTATTTATAAATAATATTGGGTGCTACATTGTGTGTTCCCTGTGTTCGACACCCTATTCTGTTTGTCACTATACAATCATTTTTGTAAGGTTTATAATAATTTGTGATCTACACCTTCTTCTTTTAATTGATTTATACTGTATGGGTTGATTGTTGTTCCAACCACCTATTGCATTGTGAGGTGTCAAGTTCATCAATGTTGATCCCACCTTATGTTGAGCGTACAACTGTTATCACTGTGTTAGCTAGTTAAAAACACCGTCCCCCCTCTCTATATCAATATAGTGGTCGTCTACTTATTGACTTAGAGAATCTCGTAGTCATCGCGACGCTGTCATGCTGTCAGATCGACTACTCATGGATCTCCACCTCTTTTAGTGCCTCTTGCTCGTGAAGAAGACATCGGATCTCGTGAGACGAGATCAGGAGATTCGTAGCTTAGATCATCATCTTGAATTGAAGGAGCAAGCGTTTCATCAATGCACTCGTAAGCGTCTCCTCTGTTGGATCAGACTTGAGAAAAGAGGTCTCTTACTTTAGAGACACGATTGCAACCATGCTTCAAGAGGTAACCCTAATACCTATTTGTGGTTTAGATGAAATGATTTGAGAAGTGTTTCTGGATCATGTGATTTCATCGCTTTGAAATTTTTAAATTCCACTACCCCGAGCAACTAGTATGACTGTCGCTCCCGATCGCATATGATGGGATCAACACTCTTATGTGACATGCTTAAGGTTTTGTCAATAACCTTCAATTTATGGAGTGCAATATCAAGGAGCACATTCAAACAAAGCCAGAGCCGATGGATAAGACTTGGGACAATGCTTCGTGGAAGCAAGATGATGGGTATATATGTTTTTGGCTCTCTGGGACCCAAACCATAGAGATAGCTAATGATATTATGAACAAGCCCACCGCTAAGGTGATGTGGGATATTTTGACATCTGCTTATGTTCACACGAAGAACAAGGCCAAGATTCTTCAACTTTAGTTTGACATATATATTACAAAGCAGGATGGGCGTCCACTGCACATGTTCTACTCCTCGCTTTATGTCATGTTCGAGAAGCTTCACAACTTCATACCGATTACGACCTCCATAGAGAAGCAAATGGTATACATGAGCTCCATGATGGTTGGAGTTTTCTTGACTGCACTTGATCCAGAGTATGATACAACACGAGCATAACTTCTTACTGGGGCGACCATACCTCCTATAGAGGAAGCTTATAGTTGTTCTAGTATGCTTCTTATCCCACCTGATTTCACCACACAACACTCATCATTAATGGTTGCTTCTCGTGGCAGAGGAGGTTCTACTCAGTTCAGAGGGCGTACTCCCCGTGATAGAGGTGGTGGATGTCAGCTTGGTCCTTGCACCTACTACCATCGTCTAGGACATTTTGAGGACACATGCTATCAGAAGCATGGATACCTCACATCTGCTCACATGGCCGAGAAGATTGAGCCTTCAGACACTACATCTCCTCAGGAAGATCCATGCCTTGATGACATTGTCTCTCGTATTCAAGAGACCATAACTCCAGTGGCCGACACAACCACTACAAGATCTACAGATACAACAATTGTAGCTAGAGCCTCTTCTAGATCCTCAGGTATCACATATGCTTTTACTGGTAGTAGTAGTGCAGATATGACAGAGTGTATCATTGAATCTAGTGTATCCCATCTCTTATGTGGAGATAGATGCCAGTTCAGGTCTTATAGGACTATCCCTCCTAGTAGATGTACCGTTATTGCTAATGGGGTTCACTTACCCATCACAGGTTAGGGGGGATGTGCATTTGATGCCATCCATGTGCCTGCAGAATATTTTATATGTCCCTGATTTTTAGATGAACTTACTTATATTAGTCATATTACTAAGTATCTGCATTGTTGTGCCATTTTGACCCTTCTATCTTGTGTTTTAGGACATACTCACTGGCAGGGTGATTGGATGTGGATGTGAGCAGTGGGGGCTATATAGATTGGTCCAACCACCTTATGTCGGTGCCTCTGCTATTCCTACTAGACCAGTCTCACCGTACTTGTACCACCTTCATTTTGGTCACCTTCCTCTACAGAAGTTATGTCATGTCCTCCCACATATCTCCACACGATCTTCTTCTAGTGTAAGGCTTGACAAATTGGGAAGCATCACCGTTCCTCAATTCCATCTCGTCAGAGTCGGAGCATTTCTTAGTTGTTTGAGCTCCTTCATTTAGATATCTAGAGTCTGAGTTGTGTCCCTGATCACTAGGGACACTGTTTTTATATGGTTAATGTATATGACTATTTTAGACTTTCTTGTGTTTCCTTGTTAAAGAATAAATCTGAGATTGGTTCTGCCGTATTAATGAGATGAAGAATATATTTTATACTACTGTCAAGTATATGCATTCTGATAATGCCTTAGAGTTTTTCACCTTCCATCTATCTGAGTTTCTCAGGTCTCTTGGCATTGTACACCAGACATTGTGTGCATATACATCTCAGAGGAACGGTGTTGCCAAGCGCAAACATCATCATTTACTATATGTGACTAGAACCCTTTTGATTCATAATCGTGCTCCTCATGCTTATTGGGGTGATTTGGTTCTCATTACGTGCTACTTGGTGAACCGGGTGCCTTCATCTACTTTGGGATAAGGCTCCTTTCTCGATTGCGTTTCTCATAAAGGAAATGTTCTCCCTTACACCCCATGTGTTTGGATCTGTGGACTTTGTTCATAACCTTTTGCCTTGTCATGACAAGATCCCCCCCGGAGTTGTCAAGTGTGTTTTTGTTGGTTACTCTTGTACCCAAAAGGGGTATCATTGCTTTGATCCACTTCGGTGAAAATACTTTGTTAGTGCTGATATTACATTCTTTGAGTCTATTATATATTTCTCTACTACAGGTGACATATTGGCCCCATCCGACTTTTATTAGGAGATCTGCATGCCTTCACCACCTACAACATTACTACCTCCTGCACCTGATTTACCACATCCATCACCACCACCCCTGCTGCCACCATCGCCATCTCCACCATCATCTCCAGTACCTAAACCAGCTCCTGTGGATTCCCCTAGATTGTCACCCACTTTGACACATGTTTTTCCATGTGTCCTTACTCACATGTCTCGCTCTGTTCCCACTACTCACATGCCTTCCCCATCAACTAGCATGCCTCAGGTATGTAATGAGCACATTGTTTCTATTGATGGCACAACTGAGTTGTCTGTGCAGCAAGATTCCTTACATGATGAGCATGTACCCACTCAGGAGGTAAACTTATAGGTTCATGAGATGTCATATGATCTCAATGCGATGATTGATCTTCAAAAGAAGAGACATATTTGTGCGTCATATCCTCTTGCATCCGACATTTCTTTGAGCAAACTTTCAGAGGATTTTAGGAGATTTACCGTGGCACTGTCAGCCATGGAGATACACAGACGTATCAGGAGGCTATTCAGGACAAATAGTGGCATCTTTCCATGGAGGAGGAGATGGCCACACTACAGTTGCATGGTACTTGGAGCCTTGTTTTAGCTCCTATTAGCGTATACGTTGTTGGGTACAAGTGGGTGTTCATGATGAAGCACCGAGTAGAGGGCAGTGTAGACCACAATAAGGCGAGACTTGTGGCACATGCGTTCACCCAGACATATGGGGTGGACTATCATGATACATTCTCTAGTGGCTAGACATTCTACTTTGTGTATACTTCTATCTATTGTAGTGATACGAGATTGGCCCCTCTATCAGCTTGATGTAAAGAATATATTTCTATATGGTGACCTATAGGTGGACATTTACATACAACAATCACCTGAGTTTGCTGCTTAGGGGGAGTGTCATAAGGTTTGCAAGATTCATAAGGCGTTTTATGGCCTTAATCAAAGTCCAAAAGCATGGTTCCATAAGCCCTCGGACTTGATAGAGTGAAAGGGTTTTGTGCGATCGACTGTCGATCACTCTCTGTTTGTTCACGGGACTCGGATAGGTACATTTGTCATTCTTGTCTATGTTGATAATATCATTGTTACATGGGATGATGAGAAGGCATTCAGGTTGCCAAGGATTTCCTAGGTTAGCATTTTGTGACCAAGGACATTATTAGTTTATGATACTTCCTTGGATTGGAGTTTTCTAGGAACTAGGGAGGTCTTGTGATGACCTAGAGGAAGTACGTTACAAATCTTTTCTATGAGAAAATCACGCCAGATTACAATCCTATAACCATTCCTATGGATCCAAGCATGAAATTCTATGATGATGACACTGAGGAGGTCGAAAAGAGGAGGTACACAAGGTTCATTGGCAAGCTTATTTATGTGACCATCACCAGGCCTAATATATCCTTCGCCGTGAGCAAAGTTATTCAGTTTATTGAGCAGCCTGGACAAGCACAAATAGACATAGTCCATATGATTCTGAGCTATCTAAAGGCCTAGCCTACCACTGGTCTTCTATTTATCATAGGTACATCCCTTGTAGTAATAGCATGTGCAGATGCAGACTATGCGAGATGTCCCAAAGATAGGAAGTCTACTTATGGCTTTGCAGTGTTCATAGGAAGTTCCATGGTGTCATGGAAGAGCAATAAGTAGAATGGGATTGCCAGATCTAGCACTGAATCATAATACAAGGCCATGTTGTAAGCTATTACAGAGATGACGTCAGTCAGATCTGTTCTTATTGACCTTACTATTGATGTGCTTCTTCCCATGCACCTCCAATGTGACAACCAGGATGCTCTCTTCATTGCAACAACCATGCCTTCCATGAGAGAACCAAGCACATTGAGGCGGACTACCACTACACTCGTGACATGATACAAAAGGGTTTCATTGCCACTAGTCATGTCAACTCCGGAGATAAGACAACATATGTACTTACGAAGGCCCTAGCTAGAGGGCCTTACAAGAAATGTTGCTCCAAGCCAAGCCTGATGATATCTTTGCTCCCTCTTGAGGGGGAGTGTTGAGATAATAGTTATCTTTATATTCTTTGTGCAATATTTATTTCTTTTGTCTTCTTTATGTAATTTGCCAACATGTTACTCTCCAAAGAGAACCCTAGTGCTTCATCAATAAAAAATGATGCTTTCACTTTCACAAATAAAAAGCATCTTATAAGTCCTTTGGATATGTATGTCTCAACACATCAGCTTTATGTACACCCTGGACGTCACTATTTTATGTCTGCATATTCTATTTCAATTTAATATTAAATTGGATACATTAATATTCCCAATGTATTTGTCAATGATTCAATTAATATTTTAGAGAGTAGTTAAAATGATATTTGATTAAAAAATGAGGTTATCATGTATTCTTTATGGTGCATCTACATAATTCAGCATACAAGCAATGGGATCAGGCTATTTTCATATTTTATTTCAAACAAATCCAAAATCAATTCATACTAAGATATAAATATGAATAACAAATATGGGGGACAATATTTACGAGCATGGATGAGGGCCAATAATTAGGAGCATGGATGTTATCCCATTTATACAAACATACATTTATGTAGATACATGTATGCACAACATGTCAACAACCGACATTCACCCTTTCTAAAAGAAAAATGGGGGTAGGTCGAGCCCATCCAAACCTAGGCCTAACCCCATGTGCCTTGAATCAGACATGGGCCCTCAATTTTACCAAAAAATCGAACCGCAACCTAGCCCAAGGCCCAAGAAAAATTGATAGTTCAGTCTGGGTTTTCTTGGGTTGGGCCTATGGCTCTACCCTAGCATTGGTCGATCTAAGAGGTATACTACGTAGATATGCCTCTTATATTTTCATTATTTAATATATACACCTTTATTTAGTGAGTTGGTTATTTGTTGTTTTTTGTATGTGTTTTCTTTATTATGCATTATATGTGTTTCATTGAAATGCATAAGATAAACAATAGATGTTAAGTACATGTATCTCTGCTTGGTGCTTGTGTTTTTGTTGAAATGTTTTCGTAAATGATCCCTTTTCCATTGTTTTAATTAATACATACTATGATTTGTAATATAAATATAAATGTGGATGTGTTGTTTCTAACCAAGTATGCGTGCCTATGTAGCATCGAAGTTGGCATGTAAAAAGTGTGTGTGTGTTTGTGTTTTATATATATAGTGTTTTTGTGTATTGGTGTGTACTTGTGTGTTAAATGTACGTGTCTTAATATTTATGTGATTGTGGTAATTGATGAATACACATTCATTCACCTTTATTTCTTTATTTTGTATTTAAATCCCTAGTAAAATACATGTAAATACATCTAACTTATACATATTAATACATCATCTATTGTATGTAAATAATACATTAATACATGTATTTAAATTCTAAATAAAAGAAAAAGAAAAGAAAAAAAATAAAGGAAGTATTGTAAATATTGTTTGACCCTAAACCTCGAGACCAAGTTAATATTAACTAGGTCGATAAGGAATAATGTAGGGGTATAAGGGCAAAAGAAAACAAACAAATACATAGAACCCTAGAAATCCTAGGTATTCAACACACTATTTATACCCCATATTTAAACTATTTTATACACACTCATACACACAACAAATAACGATGTTTTCAACATGAAACATGTATATAACAGTGCATAGAAAAATACAAAAATAATAACCAATAAAAAATCATGCACAATGTACATGTAGCACATAGATGAAAAAGACGCAAACAAAACTTCATTGATCAATATCTCCTCCATATGAACTCAAAATTCATCAAACCCATTTTATTGTATTTCAAATTAAAATATCTATCTTATGAAGGTTGTTTCATTTAAAATATAGTTAGGATACAAAAGTTGATTTTCTAAGGCACAATTCTACAAGAGCATATGTATATAATACTATAATATTTATTCTTTTAGTTTTACTCTTTTTATATTTTTAAATAATTGTATATATTATAAAAAACATATAAAAATATTTACATAATTAAACATCTAAAATAAATTCAAAATAAATAATCAAATATAATACATAGATATACTATACACATAATTATTTACATACATAAAAAAATAATAAAAATAAAATAAAAAAGTAAATACATAATAAAGTATATTGTAAATAAATAAAATATGTAAACATGATAATAAATATTAGAAACATACGATAAAAATAAAATACATAAAACATAGGTATATATATCTGTAATTATACAACAACAACAACAACAAAGCCTTTTCCCACAATTAAGTAGGGTCGGCTACATGGATTCTTCGCCTCCATTCAGATCTATCTTGGGTCAATCTCGGACTTATATCCAAAAAACTAAGATCCCTTCGTATAGTCTCTTTCCAACACTTTTTGGGCCGTCCTCGCCCTCTCTTAGCCGGCTCAACATCCCAACACTCGCATCTCCTAACCGGTGCATCAGTTGACCTTCTTTGCAAATGACCAAACCATCTTAAGCGGTTTTCTCGCATCTTATCATCGATCGGAGCTACACTAACTTTATTTCTGATTGCATTATTTCGAATCCGATCTTTACGTGTATGTCCACACATCCATCTTAGCATTTTCATTTCTGCTACAGCCATTCTCTGCACATGTCTATGGTTCACAGGCCAACATTCAGAACCATAAAGCATAGCAGGTCTCACGGCTGCTTTGTAAAACTTTCCTTTAATTTTTAAAGGAATTTTCTTATCACAGAGAACAGCGGAGGTTCCTCTCCACTTTAGCCAGCCTACATTTATTCTATTAGTAACATCTCCATCAATTTCCCCATCATGTTGCAAAATAGATCCCAGATATCTAAAAGAATCTCTCTTTTGAATGTTATCGTCACCAATCTTCACCTTGATTCCTTCACCATTGCTTCCATCAAAAGTGCATTCCATATATTCCGTCTTAGCCCTACTTATACGAAAACCTTTAGTCTCCAATGCGTGTCTCCAAACCTCAAGCTTCTCATTTACTCCATCTCTAGTCTCGTCAATCAAATTAAATAAAAATAACCTAAAAAAGTACATAAAATAAGAAACATATTTCATGTTTTAAAAATTATTGTAAAAAATATTTTTCTATTTTATTTTCATTTATTTCTATTTTGCACTATTTTATCTCCTAGTATCCCATGTGGACCAATGAGGAGGAGGTGACAATTGACCTAGGTCAATTGCCCCACCTCCTCTTTGGACCAGTTTGAGACATGTCATTTCCTTTCTTCACTAATTTCAGCTCGATATTTTCTGTCCCTGATCCCTTCAACAAAATTCTTCATCCAAGATGTGGCTTTCACGTGGATCAATGAACATCCTTGGTCAATCTTTGAACCGCATGCAAATCCTAAGTCAAGACCTCGCTCCAATCAGCATGTATATAATATATTCTCCTCACATTTTTTATTTATAATCCATTTTGATCCAACTTAACTCCTTGATTTCATACATGTAGACAAGCCCTTGTGATAGCAGGTGCTCCTCGAGTGATTTGAGGTGTGGGGGAGGTGGTTTGGATCGGATTGACCATTGTTGGAGACCATCTCCAGATGGTTTTTGTCCCTAAATCTATAGGTTAGACGAGCCATCTATCTCATGTCTTTTTGATTCCTAGTATAATCAGTAGCATAAAGCAACCATTTATTTTGTTTGATTATGCCAATTTAGCTCAAAATCGAAAATCCAAAGTTTATCAAGGCTCATAGCTCTGGCCACTGGGTCATCATAAACACCCATGTACCAATCCATATTATCACCCTCACATTTACCCCATCACACTCTCCATCATCTCGACCCATTATTTACTCCTAATATTGCTCAGATTAGAGATCAGATCATTCTCTAGAGGCCTCATTCCCTCATGTTTTTGCCTAACCCTTGGGTTAAGGATCTCAGCCTTCGAACCATGGGGTTTTTGCACAGGACCTGGAACCTCAAGTCTCGATCTGGAGCAAGTTTGATCCCCCATCATTCAACCCAGGTCTACCAGACTCAATCGTGGAGGTCTGGACCATTTGAGACCCCACCAATCGTGGATCACTTTCGGCAAACTTTTGAGCATCTTAGCATCGAGAATTACTATTGAAGTCGCTTTGGGGTGAGGATTGAAGGAGCTCCAATGCCACATTCTTATATTTTCTTTCATATGGTTCCATAGCCGTCCGATCTTCAAAGTGATCCAGGTGTATAAAAATCATTGGATCGAGCCTGCCATCGACTCTATGATCTATCCTAGGATTTAATCCAAGCTCATGATATACGAACCGATATCAGCTAATTAAAGCCGTCCACATGGATAAGTAAAGCATCCCCGGCTATGCACCCGTACGCGATGAGGGGTATCGATGAATCCTCACTTCATCAGATTTATTCTTTCGTTTTGACCTTAAATCCATAGCTAAATGCATGTATATATCCTTAATTTACAAAAAAACACTCTATAAATTGTATAAAATAATGTATAATTATTGTATTTAATCCAAAATAAAAGAATAAAGGAAAGAAAAGAAAAGGAAATGAAGTGTCGAAAACACAGAGTGACCTTAGACCCTAAGACCCAATCATCATGATGACTTAGTTGACAAGGTCTAAAGCAGGGGTACATAGGATAAAAGAACAGTACAAAAATACACAGAAAACCACACAAAAAACCTCGATTTAATTGCCCAAATATTGACTTTTGGGACCTATTTTATTTTATTATTTTTAAACTTGAAATAATAAAACTCTCAACCTGAATATTTTCTATAAAAATATAGATAAAAATACAAATTTGATTTCACGGAAAAATAATGCAAAGTGTGCTCGAGACACACAAAATAAAAAGCCAAAATAAAAACTTTACACACCCATATCATCTCCATAATGTATTGAAATGGATAAAATCACCTTTAATTGTATATAACTTTTAATAAGTTATTTAATGAAGGTGGTTTCATTCAATTTGGAGTTAAGATGCAAAAGTTAAATTTTGGGCCCCCATTGTGCAATATACATGTATATTATATTTAGTAAATGTATACTTTATAATTTTCAATTTATTTTATTTTATAAAGTTATAAACATTATTGAATCATATATCCATAATTAAAATGAAATAAAACCATTAAAATAAAATAAAAATAAATCAATTGGTCCTATACATAGATGAAATATACCTATATATACCTATAAAGAGTACATACATATAATTAAGTGTCTAAATAAACTCATAAAAATATAACAAAAATACCTAAATGAGTAATTCAATAAAATTAAATTATATAAAATACTTGTAACTATTAAAAAATATACAAAACAAATTAAAAATAAAATACCCCATATACATGTATATGTACCTATACTTATACATGTAAATATTAACTTATAATAAATGACCTCATAAAAATAAATAAAAATATGTATTAAATACTACATAAAATTATTAACATTTTTTTTATAACTAAAATTTAATTAATTCATTTTACATTTTTATTGAATTTCCAAGCCTTTTCTATTTTTCTTTTCCTGATTGGTCCACATGGACCAAGTAGGATCCTTCAAATGACGATCTAGGGTCAATTGTACATCCAACCTCAGCAACCCTGTCGGGGCTCATGGGCACCCTGTTTTCTCCCAAATTCCACACTTCGCCCACATCCCCTTCCTCCTCGAGCCCTCTGTATCTTCGACCTTCGCATGATCGAGACCTTTGCCGACCATCCCATTCCCACCAACTTCTTCTCCCTTGCACACAAATCAACCTCATAACTTGCCATTTTCATTATATAAG
Source organism: Ottelia alismoides (assembly GCA_037367405.1). Classification (NCBI taxonomy): domain Eukaryota; kingdom Viridiplantae; phylum Streptophyta; class Magnoliopsida; order Alismatales; family Hydrocharitaceae; genus Ottelia; species Ottelia alismoides. Next base: position 88,964 of record JAZKJV010004347.1, on the reverse strand, counting down.
GCTCTGCCTCTTTGCACTTTTTTGTGATTTGATCTCTCTTATGTAGTTTTTAGCCCCTCATATTAGCCCTAAAGGCTTCGCGTTGGTGGTAGGAGTGTGTAGCTGTTGATTTGCAGCGATTAGAAATTGTTCAGAGGAGATCCAAGCCAACTCTGATGCTTCACCATGAGGTTCAGACACCTGGGTCTACAGCCTAGTAGAGACCTTCTTTTAAACATTTCTAGGTAATCTTTAAGTGTAGATTTCATTTTCATTAGTTAATTTCTGTAATTAGTAATAGATTTAGGTGTATTTCCGAGATCATCATTCGCCTGGAGCTCGTGCTCTAGGACAATTTCACCATCGATTCACCTATGTCTCGACCCATTCGCACCAACTCTCTGTTCCTCATCACGCTCTTTGCAAAAGCCCTCACAGATCACCCTCGATTCTACAAGAATCGAGGCTCGACGGAGCTCCACTTCCTCCACTACGTTCGAGATCACCGCCCGTCCATATCATGAAACTTCCAACTTCATTTTTAGGCCAAGATGACTCATCTCAAGCATTCGAGTATTTTTGTGCAAGTCATAACCCCATAGGAAGCGCCTGGAGTTGAATCGATTCCCATTTTGAACCTGCAGGACATGCGAGAAAGAAGACCATCCAGATCCCCATCGGTACGATTTGGAAGCTACCTGAGGGTGCCTAGAGGTGTGGAGCTTCACCAAGAAGCTATTGAGATCGTCAGAGGAGAGGACGATGGTCGGAGGACAGAGCAATCAAGGATCGAAGCAATGCTTGGGATGTGTTCTTGGAATTCTTCCAATGCATCTCAGAGTCATCGGATCGAAGAGAAGGCGCTAGGTCTAATCTCAACCGTCAAAGCCAAGGCGAAACGATGCGTGCCTTTACCGTTGGGTCCACTTAAGTGGCGTGACATGGGGCCTCCTCAATCGTTCCCTAACGTCGATGATTGGGTATATTGTGAAGACCTCCCTCCACCTTTTTGTATATTAGTTACTTATTTTAATATTCAGCTTATATTGTTAATTATATCTAACATTTTTGCACAATGTACCTTGTATTTAATTTTATTTGTTATATGGTCCCTCTCATGTTCACGTGTAGCCGCACTTGCTTTGTGTAAATATTGCTACTAGGCCCTTGTATTTTTTGGAACTATTATGTAATGCTTGGAACTTTTATATTAATTGCATAATAGTCCATGTACTATCTGGATTTTCATTTTTCTTTATCTAGTTATTAAAAATAGTTCCTCTATTTGTTGAGTTTTGGGAAAATTATGATAAATGCCTCTCATGATGTCTATTCACGCTATGCTATTAAATTAGGAATTTGATTGATTTTTCTATTTATTAATTTTAGTCTATGATTTATTAATTCCCTGTTTGCTTTAGAAAATTCCAAAAAAAATCACCTATTGTTTATTATAGTATTTTATATCTACAGACCAAAAATCATAAAAAATATCAAAAGAAACTCTAAAAATTAGCAAACCCTTGATAAACTTAAAATTTTGCAAAATATTTTCAAAAATTCTTAAAATTAGTTTTCTATCTTATATTTTTATTTATACATATTACTAAATATTAAATTAGTTTTTTGGATTTTGAGCCTATTTAGTATTTTTAAATATCAAAACAATTAGGCCTATTTATTAATTCCCTCATTTTGTATATTTCGGACTTTAAAAATACCTAAAAATTAGCAAAAATACCTAAAAAAACAAAAGATGGTAGAAAAATATAAAAGCACAAAAATATTTTATTTATTCAATTTTGATTATTTATAACTATATTTATAATTATAATATCCTATATTATATTATATATCTATATATAGTTATATATAGTTTATATTAGTCTAAATTATAATAATTCCTTAATTATATTTTTAAAATCCTTTAAAAAATAAAAGGGACCATTCTTTGTAATATTTTCTGATTTTTGTATATTTATCATATATATTATATTATATATTACATATATTACACATTGCATTGTATACATATATATAGTGATATATATTTATTATATAATTAAAAAGAAAATAAAATTTGTAAAATTAAAAGTAGTATATATAATTAAATAATTTAGAAACCTGTAAAACATTAATTAAGTAATTGAGTAAATATTATGCAAATATACATTATAATTTATTCATTATTTATTTTTAAATAGTAATCATTGCTACACTGACTTGTTCCCTAAGTTCGACAACCTACCATACTTGTCCAATATACACATTTTATTGTAGGGTTATAATAAACTTTGATCCACTTCCTATTTTACATTGCATTATTATTCTAGTTGTGGGTTGATGGTTGAATTTAGCTGAGATATTTGCGAGAGGTCATCACAATGACTATATAGCTTGCCTTATGAGCACACACAACCTCCTCCTAGGGTCTTTGGCTATTTCAAATGGCATCGTTGTCAGGGTGCAACGGACTGTAGCACTTACTTGTATATTTTTGTATATTATTTCTCTCTTTATTTTCTGCATTTTATTTTTGATATTATCTATCTGTGTTTGACCCATATTTCTTTCTTGATCTTTATTGTGAGGGACAATATGGTGATGGTCGCTTCTTAGGAGGTGGACGCACTCGAGTCATGAGGAGATTAATGTGCTAATTGGAGAGAGCAGGAGAGAGAAACAAGGAGAAGAGCAGACCTGCATAACCTTTTATTGTTCTTTTTTTAAGAGTGTTTTATTTTATTTTTGTAAACTAAATAGTAATAATTTTGGACACTTGGACTCTTCACACTTCACGAGGTCCATTGCCCGTGTCTATTCACATGGAGCCTCGACGGATTTTTTTCGTTGTTTTCATCGCCTTTATTTTACTTTGTTTCTCACATTTTGAGTTTTCTGCCTTTATTTTTCTTTGTTTTATGTGATTGAGCCCCTAGATCTAGGTTTTCTTGACTCGGTAGCTATGTCTAGAGCCTAATGAGAAGCATATTCTGACTGTGACTATTGTGCACACAATCAGTAATCTCTGACCAAAAAGAAAGATATGGGAGATCCTCTTGTCAGATGCCAGATGTTTAACCAGGAGTTAGATTGAACTCTCCTCTATAGTGAATCGTCAATAAATCTTTTGGCTACTTGATTGCTCAAAGAATTTGGGCGGGGATCACTCAAGTCTATTCGAATGATTATGCAATTCATAGATACAACCATTAAGCGACTCCAAGGCATTCCGGAGGATGTCATTGTCACAATTCAAGGGATGCAATTCCCAATGAACTTCATAGTGCTTGACATGGACACCTCAGCTACTTTACTACACACACTGATCATCCTTGGATGGTCGTTCCTTTGAACAACCAAAGTAGTGGTGGACTATGGCACCGGTCAGATCACCTTTTGCTCGAACAATGATAAGGTGCCCATCAAGATGATCCAAGTGCAAAGCCATCAGAGTCAGCATCAGACAAGAGCAAGCCTGCAGAGTAGAGAACAGAAGACTGTGACTTTCTTGCAAAGATCAGGGATACAAACCTTTTTATGGATGATATCGAGACCCATAAATTTCTCTCCACAAAGGAATGTGTGGATAACACAATCGAGTTCCCATATGTGTTCGAGGATGAGATTTTTGCTGAGTTGCTAGATAAATTCATTTCTGGCCACCTGTCCCTAGCAGATTAGGAAGAAATTATTTATTTTCTTGTGAACAAGATTCAATCATAGAATAATTCTGTACAGCACTAAATGCAGAGAGTGAACTACCTATGGTAGACACATTACATTTTAAAGATCCAACACCATCACCCTACACAGTAGCTGAAGTCACCACTAAAATGAATCAGACCCCACCTGAGCTCAAACCACTTCCAATAAATATGAAATCCGCCTTCCTTGTGGATGCACAGAAAATGTTCCCAGTGATCATCAACTATGAGCTAACCGAGGAACAAGAATATCACCTACTCGAGGTTCTAGAAAGAAATTGCAAGGTCATAGGCAATAAAATTTTGTATCTCCATGGGATCAACCCCTCATTGTGATTGCATCACATATACCTTGAAGAGGATAGCAAGCCATCCCGAGAGTTCCAGAGCAAATTGAATCACTGGGAGGTTGTGATGAACACAATAACAAAATGGTGTGATGCGAGATTCATATATCCCATCTCCGATTCAAAATGGGTGAGTCCCTTGCATGTTGTGCCAAAGAAATCAGGGATCACCATGGTGAAAAACGACAAAGGAGTGGTGATCGCAAACAGAGTTCCAACATCTTGGCGCATCTATGTGGATTACATACGACTGAATTTAGGAACTAAGAAGGACCATTTCTCGCTTCCTTCATCGATCAAATAGTCGAAAGACTGGTCATGAAGGAATATTTATACTTCTTGGATGGATACTCTAGATATAGTTAGGTTACAATTTCTCCTAAAAATCAAGAGAAAATGACCTTCACCTATCCATTTGGGACCGATGCCTACCACAGAATGCCATTTGGTTTGTATAATGCTCCAGTGACATTTCAATGATGTATGTTAGTCATATTTGCAGATATGGTTAGTAGCTTTCTCGAGGTCTTTATGGACGATTTATCGATCTACAACGGCAACTTTTATCAATGCTTATCTTATCTAGACCGAGTTCTAAAAAGGTGTTGTGAAGTGGACCTGGTGCTCTCGTGGGAAAAGAGCCATTTTGGGATTGTGCTAGGCCCCCGTGAAGGTGGAAGTGATTTAAAAACTAGAGCCACCTATAAATACGAAGCAGGTCTGGTCATTCCTTGGGCATGTTGGATTTCATCGAAGATTCATCTAAGATTTCAGTAAAATTTCACGATCGTTGATTGAGTTTCTAGGCAAGGCAGCTGGTTTCATTTTCGATGCCGGAGTCCTCCAAACCTTCAATCAGTTTAAAGAATTGATCACCCATGCCTCTGTCCTTCAATTGCTAGATTGATCTCTACCATTTGAGATCATGAAAGATGCTTCTGATTATGCCATTAGATCGGTTCTAGGATAATGAAGAGGCAATCTCCCATTTGTTATTCACTATGCTAGCATGACTCTAGATGAAGCTCGGGAAAATTACAATGTCAATGAAAAAGAGTTGCTACCAGTCATTTTTGCCCAAGAGAAATTCAGATCACATCATCTTGGATCCAAAGTCATAGTATATACAGACCATTCTACCATAAAGTACTTGCAAGCCAAGAAGGATGGCAAACCAAGGCTAATCAAATGGATCATTCTACTCAAGGAATTCAATCACGAAATCCATGATAAACCTAGAGTTAACAATGTGGTGGTAGATCATCTCTCAAGATTTTTAAAGTCAGACACTCCTGAGCAGAGCTTGATTCCAATTACAAAAACTTTTCCAAAGGAAGTAATTTTGTCGGTCACCTCGCTCCCCAAGTTCACCGATATTGTGAACTATCTTGTATCCAAGAGAACTCCACAAGATTTACCGAAATTGAAAGTTGGCAAGTTCTTGTCAGATATTCATTTTTATCAGTGGAAGGATCCATATCTCTTTCCTGAGGGGGCAGATTGCATTTGGAGAAGGCTCATTCCTCAGGAGGAAGTCCACAGTGTCCTCGAACATTGCCATGCTCGAGAATAAGGAGGACACCAGTCTGGGAGAAGAAAGGTAGCGGAAGTTCTCCATGCGGCCTCTGGTGGCTGACTCTATTAAAAGATGCAGAAGATTTTGTGAAACATTGCACTGACTGTCAGAAGATGGGCGGTACCATAGGAATGAGAGATATAATGTATCAGAAGCACATTCAGATTTCAGACATATTTTGTGTGGGGAGTTGACTTCATGGACCCATTTCCCAAAAGTCAGTGATTTGAGTATATTCTGCTCATTGTCGAGTATGTAAGTCGTTGGGTGGAGGATATCCCAACTCGAGTCGTTGATAGTCGCACTATCTGCCAGTTTATGAAAGAATACATCATTGCAAGGTTCGACATCCGTAAAATTATAATATCCAATGAGGGTAGCCATTTCATAAACAGAGAACAAGAAGCTAACTGAAGAATATTGCATTGAACATTGCCTTGCTTCTCCGCACCACCCAATCCAATGGCCTGACCGAATGTTCAAATGGGGAGATAAAGAAAATTCTATAGAAGTCAGCACGCCCCGACAAGAAAAACTAGTTGCAACTTCTTGACTAGGTTTTTAGGCCTATCAGACGGTGTACAAGTCACCTTTGGGATTGTCTCCCTACTGCCTTGTCTATGGCAACTAACGCCATTTTCTTGTGGAATTGATTAAATAAATCTTTGTGGGCAATCAATATTTGCAATTTGGATTCAAAGAAGGTTGGAAAAAACAGAAAGCTAGATCTGAATCTACCTCTTGAATTCCGCGACTATGCATATGACAACAACTTAACGTACAAGGAGAAAGTCGAGAAGTGGCACGACAAGTATATCCACTGCAAGACTTTTGAATCGGGTCAGAAGGTTTGGTTATTCGACGCAAAGTTAAAACTTTTCCCACGGAAGTTGAAGAGCAAGTGGACCGGGCCTTTTATAGTGAAGCATGTGCGTGATAATGGAAGCATCGTCATATCCAGTTTGTCAGCTGACACATAATCATTCATGATCAATGGACAACTAATGAAACCTTATCTTGAGCATGACATGTTCTTGTCCGTGGTTGACTCGATCGAGGTGGTCTACCATGGTGAATTTCAAACGGCAACATCAGATACATCAGACAAGGTATCCAAAAACAATTTTGATTAATCAATCTTTTCTTCTTTTCTTTTTTTCATTTCTTCTTCTTTCATTCTTCTAAAACTTGCACTCATCCCATTCATCACTACTATACTTAGGATATACTTCATCGTAAGTATAGAGGGGATGACTTTATTCGAGTGTTCATTCTTTAACCCCTCCCATGTCTCCTCAACTCTTGACATTCTGTCTATATTTAGGAATATTTTATCCTAAGTATAGGGGGAGACAGGCCGAGTCGATGATTTTTCAGTTCCCAACCTCGACCCTCCCTACATGTTAAATATAGATTGTTATACTTAGTATACTTTAGTACGAGTTATGTCTTCCTTTTCTCTCCAATCTATGGGGACATAGCTTAAGCTAAGTATAGAGGGTCGTATATACATTGTATATACTTTAGTCATATCTTATACTTTGTATTTTTAAATAATATGGATAATTAATAAAAACTAACCCACATCAACATTTTTTGTAATTAAGGTTAATAAACTCGATAAAAGTGTTTTACAAAATGTTTGAAAATTGGTTGGAAAATCACTTTGAAAAACCTTTTGTAAAACCATTTGAAAAATGTTTTGTGTAACATTTTCAAACCTTTGTAAAAATTTATTTTATTCGTTTGAATAAAATGTTTTGAAAATCTATTTATAAATAGTTTGGAAAATAGTTGCAAAAGCACTTTGAAAAACATATACATACTATTTGAAAAATCTTTGCAAAATAATTTTAAAATTTTGTAAATGTTTGCAATTATTTGTCAAATTATTTTCAAAATAAAGTTTTCAAAATATTTGTCAAAATATTTACAAAACATTTTGAGAACCATTTAAATAATTCAAGCAAATAAAAATTCTTTACAAATCCATTTATTGAAACCTGTAAATCATCACTATCCTAAAACCTATAAATACTTAGTGTAAATTCTTTCACCTAATTCTTGTAAATAACATAATGCACTCCTGTATAAATACTTGCACATAATTATTTGACTAACTCTTTTCTTTTACAAAAATCCCTAAATTTTGCAAAATCAAAAATCCGTAAAAATCTGTAAAAAAACGATTTCAAAAATTCTTTAAAATTTACAAAACCTTTTTGAAATTCCATAAAAAGTTTAAAATCGGAAAATTGCTTCACAAAAATTTTTTTCTTGCATTGTACATAATAGTCACATTTTTTGGAATAATCAAGATAATTGAACAAGTCAAAATACGGTATGGAGCTTGGTATAAACCTTAATGCACTTAATGTCAGAGGAATCCATTGAGGACTGGAATTGGAGATACTTCAGGTCACCTTGGCTTAATTCTTTAGGTTCCATGAGACTAGATTCATGAGTCAATTCAACATATCTAAACAGAACCCTTCATATCATCTGTATGGCTCTTGAGACAGTGACTTCATCAGAAACCCTGCACTTAACACAGCTCAACTCATATGGATTGTTGAAAAATCTTGGAGTCTAAGTTGGTATGATGCTAGGCCGCTTCGTCAAGGGTGGCTCAGGAACCACTCTTGGGGATTGCTGAAATTGGTACTCTAACCGACTTCTTTTGGTAATAATGATATCTAAAGACTGGAGACGGATTGAGATAATACTTCATATGATTAATGGTCTACCAACGCAACTTTTTCCAAGACCCCAAAAAATGGACGGAATAAAAAGATGCTATATCCGCTAGGGTACAAACTATAATGCAAAAGATGTACAAAGTCAAAGAAAATATCCAAAGAAGCCTATACCAAAAATTTCACCAAAAATTTGAAGCTTCAAAAAAAGCATGCTTCTTGGTAAAGACTCGGTTACACTAACCGATCTTCACAAGGGAAAGAATACTACACTGGTCCATTCCCACTTCTTTTCCACTATTATAGCATCTTCCCTCTAATCAGTTGTAAAGACTGGGGTACCTGACCTTAGAAGGAAATATCTGTCTCCACGAGGATGAGTTACCAGAAGAGCAGACTCCTTTTTGATTCAATGGTTTGTCTGAGAAGAGTTGAACAATTTACGCACATGGTTCTCTCACTTCAAGGTAGAAGGACTATGCAACTGAGACGATGGTCCTGGCATGATTGTGAATTGGACTGCATGATAGGATTATGGAACTTAAGGGTTTTTGTGTCATACTTCCTACCTAAATGTGGTTTCGAACACATAAATAATCCAAAGTCCTTCTTTATGCTCCAAACTTTGGCTTTATAATGACAAGTTTAAAACCCACTCACAACTCTATTTTAATACTGAGTGATCCAAGACCCCAACACCCAACCATCATGATGACTTTGTCGATAAGGAATAAAGTAGGGGGAGATAGGGCATACGAACTATACAGAAATACACAGAAAACCCACACACAACTTTATTTTAATTGCCCAAATATTAATTTTTGGAATCAATTTATTTTTCAATTTTACACTTCAAATAACAAAACCCTCAACGTGAATGATGTAGATAAAAATAAAAGAAAAATACAAAATTGATTTCAGAAAAAAATAATGCATAGTGTGCCCGGGATACACAAAATAAAAAACCAAAATAGAAAAATTTCAACCCTGTATCTTCTCCATACTGTATCAAATGGACCAAAATCATTTTTAATTGTATATAACTTTTAATAGGCTATTTAATGAAGGTGATTTCATCCAACTTAGAGTTAAGATGCTAAAATTAGATTTTAGGTCCCATTGTGTAATATACGTGTATATTATATTCAATATCTGTATTCTTTATATTTTCAATTTGTTTTATTTTTATAAAATTGTAAATATTATTTGAATCACATATTAAAAATTAAACTGAACTAAAACCATTAAAATAAAATTAAAATAAATCAATTGATCATATACATAGATGAAATATACCTATATATACCTATAAATAGTACATGCATAATTAATTAAGTGTGTAAATAAACTTATAAAAAAATAACAAAAATATCTAAATATTTACTTAAATAAATTTAAAATATATAAAATACTTGTAAATATTATTAAAATATACAAAAAATAAAAATAAAATACCCCATATACAGGTATATATACCTATACATATACATGCAAATATTAACCTATAATAAATGACCTAAAAAAATAAATAAAAGATGTACATAAATTTATTAACTTTTTAATTTTATGACAAAATTTAATTAATTCATCTTACGTTTTTACTTAATTTTCAATCCTTTTCTATTTTTCTTTTTCCTAGTTGGTTCACGTGGACCAACAAGGATCCTTCAAATGTTGACCTAGGGTCAACTGTACATCCAACCCCAGTTGGCCAGTTGAGATCACAAGCGCCCTTTTTTCTCCAAAATTCCACGTTTCGCCCACGTCCCCTTCCTCCTCAAGCCCTATGTATCTATGATCTTCGCATGATCGAGACCCTCAACAACCATCCCTTACCCACCAACTTCTACTCCCTCGCACACAAATCAACCTCATAACTCGCTATTTTTCATACTATAAAGCTCTGCCCCGCTGCACCTTTTTGCGATTTGAACCTTCTCATGTAGTTTTTAGCACCTCGGATCAGCCATAAAGGCTTCGTGCTTGTGACAGGAGTGTGTAGTTGCTGATTTGCAGCGAGGAGAAGCAGCTTGGAGGGGATCCAAGCCATCTTTGATGCTTTGCCGTGAGGTTCAACCACTTGGATCTCCAGCCCAATTGAGGCCTTCCTTTCAACAGTAGATTTAGGTGTATTTATAAAATCATCATTCCCTTAGAGCTCGTGCTGCAAGTCGATTTCACCGTAAATTCAACTGTGTCTCGGCCCATTCACACCCCCTCTTGTTCCTCATTGCATTCTTCACAAAAGCCCTCACTGATCACTCTCGATTCTGCAAGAATCGAGGCTTGACAGAGCTCCTCTTCCTCCGTTACACCTAAGCTCACGCCCCTCCATATCATGAAGCTTCTAGCTTCGTTTTGGGCTGAGACGATTCGTCTAGAGCCATTGAGTATTTTTGTGTAGATCTGAACCCCAGAGCGAGCGCATGTAGTCGAATTAATTCCCTTTTGGGCCTCTGTGTCACACGAGAAAGGAGACCTCCAGATTCCCATCACTGGGATCTAGAAGCTATCTAAGGGTGCCTACAGGTGCGAGGCTTCACCAGAAAGCTATTGAAATCATCAGAGGAGAGAATGGTGATCGGAGGATGGAGAAATCAAGGATCGAAACAATGCTTGGGACGTGTTCTTGGCGTTCTTCCAACACATCTCAAAGCTGTCTGATTGAAGATAATGCGTTAAGTCTAATCTCAACCATCAAAGCCATGGCGAAATGATGTGTGCCTCTACCGTTGGATCCACTTAAGTGACATGACGTGGTGCCTCCTCAATCATTCCCTAGCGCCGATGATTGGGTATATTGCGAAGACCTCCTCTGCCTTTTTGTATATTAGTTGGTTATTTTAATATTTCGCTTATATTGTAAATTAAATCAAAAATTTTTGAACACTGAACCTTAGATTTTATGTTATTTGCTATTTGGCCCCTCTTAGGTTCCGCACGTGTTTTGTAAAAATATTACTACTAGGCCCTTGTAGTTTCTGCAGCTGTTATGTAATGCTTGGAACTTTTATTTTAATTGCATAATAGTCCATGTATTGTATGGATTTTTATTTTTCTTTATCTATATATTAAAAATAGTTCCTCAGCCTATTTTATTTTGAAAAAATTATGATAAATGCCTCTCATGATGTTTATTCATGCTATGATGTTAGATTAGGAATTTGATTGATTTTTCCATTTATTAAATTTAGCTTAGGAGCTATTAATTCCATGTTTGCTTTAGAAAATGCAAAAAATGTACAAATTTGTTTAAAAATTCCAAAAATATTACCTATTTTTTATTATAGTATTTTATAGCTACAATCCAAAAATCTCAAAAGCAATATCAAAAGATACTCCAAAAATTAGCAATCCCTTGATAACCCTAAGAAATTTTAAAAAAAATTTCAAAATCCCCAAAAATATGCTTTCGTCCTATATTTTTATTGATACATATTACTATGTATTAAAATTAGTTTTAAGAAATTTTGAGCCTATTTAGTAGTTTTAAATCTCTTATGCCTATTTATTAAGTCCCTGATTTTGTATATTTTGGACTTTAAAAATACCTTAGAAGTAGCAAAAATACCTGAAAAATCACGAAAATAGTAGAAAATATAAAAAAACATAGAAATTATTTATTTATCAAATTTTGAATCTTTATAATAGTTATAATTATAATACCATATATTATATTATATATCTATATATAGTTATATATAGTCTATATTAGTACTAATAATAATACCTTGATTGCATTTTTAAAATCCTTTAAAAAAAGGGATGTTCTTTTTATTATTTTCTTATTTTTGTATATTTACCATGTATATTATATTATATATTACATATATTATACATATTACATTATGTATATATATATATATTTAGTGATATATATATTTACTATATAATTAAAAAGAAAATAAAAATTATAAAATTAAAAATATAAAATGTAAAAAATTAATTAAATAATTAAATAACCCATAAAACATTGATTAAATAATTGAGTAAGTATTATACAAATATATAGTACTATCTATCCATTATTTATTTATAAATAGTAATCACTACTACACTGACTTGTTCCCTGAGTTTGACACCCTACCATACTTGTCTACTATACACATTTTATTGTAGGGTTATAATACATTTTGATCCACTTCCTATTTTGCATTGTTTCATTATTCTAGTTGTGGGTTGATTGTTGAATTTAGTTGAGATCTTTGCAAGAGGTCAACACAGCGACTATGTAGCTCGCCTTGTAAGCACACACGACCTCCTATTCAGGTCTTTATCTATTTCAGGTATTTTACACCTTTAACCCCACATATTTTGTAATTTATTGTTAATAGTTAAACTTTCATCTAAAGTGTAAACCTTGTGTAATATTTGCAACTTAGACCCGTGTATTTATTTTTATTACATTTAGCTCTAATGTCTGGTCGCCTCACGTGTCTCTCCACATGAGGTGCTTGGGCTTTTTAGATATAACTCCCTCTGGGTTTGGGTATTTTGATTTGGTCCTAAAACTTTGTAGAATAGTGTAATATTTTTGGTCAAATTGTGTGCTTGGAGCTCAAACCAATATTATTTACATTTAAACCCATGCAAGTCAGATATTTTTGTATATTTAAAAATGAATATTGCATGTATCCCCTTGAATTATCGAATGTGTTATTAAATGCTCTGAAGTTCCTATAATTCATAAATAGGTCCTTGCTAGTGTATTAGTTTTATTTCTTTTATTTTAATTCGTTTGAATAGCATTTAGTGTCCAAAAATAATAGGAAATTTATGTTAAATGCCCAGAACACATATTTACCACATATATTTTTGCAAGGTATTTCAAATTATTTTCAAATTTATAAAAATACAAAAACATTGCATTTTCTCATCTCTGTTATTTAGAAATCTATAAAAAAATACAAACTGATTTGAAAATTTTCAAAAAAATTCTTATATGCTAATTTATTTATATTTAATCTTTTGTGTCAATATTTTTAAATAATAATATTCCTAAGAATTGCAAAACCTTATAAAAAATTGCAAAAAATAGAAAAACCGAAAAATATTGTTTTCAATTTTTAAAATTTCTTTGAGATATATAGTATATATTAAAATTAGTTTAAGGATATTTTATCGCTGACATATATTTATTATACCCCAAACAAAATAATGTATTTATCATATTCAATGTTTTACTTTAGGGATTTTTACCCGACAGACCATATAATCTTTATCAATTACCTCCACAACCTTTGAAACATCGTAATTCCTACCTCGACCCTCTAAACTTGTTAACCTTTACCCTACAGACCCTGTGGTTAACCCCGTTCATTTAACCGTTAAAACTAATTGGATTATGTTATCTTCGTTTACATTATACCTATTTTTATCAAATTTACTATAGGTGTCACTCCCTCTCACCCACGTCAGATCTGACCTTCGGAACCTTTTATCTGCCCCGAGCGTCACCATAAGCTGGGCGGCATCAGCCCCTGCTCGAAGCCCTCTACCCCAGCACACTGGCTCCCTTACGAAGCCTCCCCCACCACTAGTTGCCCCCTCCCCCGTCACCCGTGCCGCTGGAAGACCCCCACCCCCTGCGCGCGAAGCATCCCCCGCCACCCATGCCTCCGCCCCCCTCCCGCCCATGCACCCCTCCCCTGCGAAGCACCCACCCAAGCCTCCCCTCCCTGCGAACGTCGGCTCCTACCCCGCCACCAATGCATCCGCCCCTCTCGACCCCCTAGCCCGTCGATTTGAAGCCCCTCCACCCATGCCTCCGCCCCCCTCTCACCCCTACACCCCTCCCCTACGAAGCTCGAAGCCCCCTGGCCCCGTCGATTCCCCGCCGTTGGAAGCCCCCCCCTCCTGTGAAGCAACCCATGCCTCCTCCCCCCTCCCCTATGTAGCCGCCCCTGCCACCCCTCCCCTATGAAGCACCCACCCGTGCCTCCCCTCCCTGCGAACGCCGGTTGGAAGCCCCAGCTCCTCTGCCGCTGGAAGCCCCATCTTCCCCCACCGTGCCCCCGCCCCCCCCCCCCCCCAATCTCCCCCACCGTTGGAAGCCCCAGCTCCTCCAGGTCGACCGCCGCCTCCACCCCTCCTCCAGTCTAGGTCGAGCTTTGTGGGAGGGGAAGACTATTTTTTTCTTCTCTTGGTTAATTCTAACCGTCCGATCTTGGATTGGTTAGATTAACTCATTTTTAACTCAAGGAAGTCAACTCTAGATTGTCAATTTAATGGTAGGGTTCGTATGGTAAAACAGAGCAAGTTTAGGGGGTCTAAAGAGGAATTACGATGTTTCAAAGGTCGTAGAGGTTATTGACAAAGATTATAGGGTCTGCCAGGTAAAAATCCCTTTACTTTATTGTCATATTTAGAAATCCGTAAAAAATATAACAATTCTCTAAAAAAATTAACAAAAACAGAGAAAATATATATAATTAAAAAATATTTTATTCCTTTTATTTTGATTTTAATTATCTTAATATAAAGTCGAAAAATACATTTTCTCTCCTTTTTATCTATATGGTATACATATTAACTATATTATTATCTATTTTATTTTCAAAATTTGAAAAATTCAAATATAAAAAAAATTAAAAATTAAAAACCATTAAAACTCAATATTAGAAACCCACAAAAAAATGCAAAAAGAAAAGACATAAAACGATACAAAAAAACATGAAAATATTATTAAGTAATTAATAATAATTTTGCAATCTACTCCCTGTTGTCTCTGTGGTTCGGCGCTCTATATAATTATAATATATTCATATTTTGTAGAGTTAAATACAATAAATTTTAACCCACCTTGACTTTTATTGATTCATAACATAATCGTGGGTTAATTATTGATTGATTGAGGAGTGGTCACTTTAGCGATTAGGGTTCAAACCTTGTTAGGAACTCTAGATCATATCTCCGTTCATCAAATGACATCATTGATGAGGACAATGATTTGAGTAAGTTTTTATTATATCCAGGTTTCTCTTATTTATTGTCTACATTTATTTCCATGTCCTTATTCTCTATATTTTTGTTATCATTTTGAACTATCTAATTCTTGCCTTGTTCTTTTCATGTGAGGTATTGTGGGGCTTGATGGATCACTTAGGTGATTCAATGCATCCAGGCGAGGCGGAGACTGAACCCTTATTAGCGGTCCAGTAGGAGAGAGTAGAGGAAGATCGAATACCGAGAAGACAGTTGCATTTTTTAGTAGTTTAGATTAGTCTTAGGTCATTTTTTTAAGAGAGTAACTCTATTAATTTGTAATAATACATTACCAAACTCTGGACACTTAGACTATTTATCGAGTCTATTTTACCAGGTGTCTGTTCACTTGGGGACCTGACCAATTTTCTCGCGGACTTTATTGCCTTCTATTTTTCCTCTTATTTTATTTTGTCTCTCATGATTTGTGTTTTTCACTTTATTTTTCATTTTACGTCTTGTGGAATGAGCTCTTAGATTTAGGAGTGCTTGATCAAATAAATTAGGTCCCAAGCTTAATTATATCTCCTCTATCTATAGATTGAGACACTTGGTCATAGTTCAAAACTAAATAGTGCTTCACACTAATAGCAAAGCATGATTTAGGGTGATTTCTTCGTTACATTGCATGTAGTATAGATTTAACAATTCTATGTAGAATCCCGTATGGAGAGAGTAGGGAAACAAGGTGAGCATTTCTGACCAGCTTACCATCGTTGTTTCTTGCCTTGCATCCCACCTTCTCTCTCTGATTTTTATCACATAAGGCTAAACAAAGAATTGACAAAATCATTAGGCCTTTGCATGGAATATACCTAAAATAAGTGAAAACCTAAAAATTTTAAAACTAGGGGACTGCTAATGAAAGTTGACTAAATAAAACTAATTAATTTGATTGCATTATATTGGGTGCCTAAAACCCTCATTGTTCTCAAGTATATTCCATACCAAGTGAGGCGTGACCCCTACGGATTAGAGCAAAAAATGTAGCCTAGATTCTGACTTGTGTATCGCCTGGGTCTACGAAATATTGTCACTTCTATCGGTGCATGGGTGAGTAGGGCTAAGTTCGTTGTAGCCTTAGTATGAATCACTTAAGCATAGGGGAACTATGACGGTGGATCCTCGTCTTGTCGTTCCATGTCCGAGTACCCCGCAAGGGGGAAGTATTTGATTCACCTTAGCAGCTTCCTTTCCCCCACTTATTTGGCTAAGTAGTGGGCCCATATATGATAACTAGGACCTTAAAAAGAACAAGCTATAGGTTACAAAGGAAGTGGAAAGTGCATGATGCTTGTCGGGTGAGTACTCACTCTCCTATAGAGTTAGCTGTAAGGATTAATTTTGACAAGATTGCTTGAGAACCAATAAAATTGAAAAGATAATTGTCTATCTTTTACGACTCATTTGTGTTGAGTTGTGATATCGCCCTTGTTTTGAGGTTTGATTGATTAGTATAATTTGGTAAAGATCGAAACCTCGCACATTTGCACATTTTTGTCATACCTCTTTTCATATCTCTTCTTTTGAGTTGCTCATTTTGAGACTTTTATCTATTCATTTCTTTTCCATTTTCCTCTTGACTTCAGCATCCTCTACTCCGTATCTATCTCCTTTTGTCTCTCAAGATGTCAACTAAGGGATGGCTTAGTCTAGACTCTTTGGACACCCACATAGATTCCCAAAGGCTGACATCTCCCATATATCGGGGCGATTCTAAAAAGCCCGATTCAAACCTTACGAATCAATCTCGAGATTCCCTGCTTCTTTCTCTAATAAACTGAGATCATTCTTGCCCAGAATTTTCTCCTTTTTGGATGGAGATTTATTTTACTCCATACACATCTCCAACCCTAATAAAGTTTAGAATTGACCCAAATTATGGACTCTTATCTACATCTTGTACTTCTTTCCAGATTGACATTGGCGTATTTCCTATTGCAAAACGAGAGCTTGATCTGGATATCTCATTGTCAGATTCAGATTGTGAGATAACTCTATAGAGAGGGAAGGGACAACAAGCAGAGCAAAATGAGGTGAATGCACAAATGCTCACCTCCATACAGGCGATTCAACAACAACTAACTACACATGCTGATGCACAGGCTGCCTTCCAGGATATGTTGATGGAATTAAGGAGAGACCAAGAGTAGAGATGAGGAGGGGAAGAACATTATGCAGATGGACCTCGAGGAGTAGAGGAAGAAGAAGTAAGAGAGCAACCCAAACCCACATTAAAAGAGACTTATAACCCTTGTGTTGGGCAGATCACATAGTGGATCCAAATTCCTTTTGATCCATGGATATTTTGAGATGAAGCCTCACGTCCTTTATCTTCTCCTGACTTTCCACGGGAATGCTAATGAAGAACCCTACATTCATATATGTAGTACCACTCACTACCCCAACATCCCGTTGGATGCAGTCAAGATGACCATCATCCTGTTTAGCCTTCAAGATAAGGTGTTTTACTGGATCAACCATCTAGGGAAGGTGGTGATGATGTGGGACCAATTAAAGTCTACATTTCTACACAAGTTCTACCCACTTTGTCATCTTAATCTGATGCAGTCCAAGATTGCCAATATCACCCAGGGACCACACGAGTCACTCCATGAAGTCTTGGAGAGAGTTAAAGACTTGATTGAAAAGTGTCCCCATCAAGAGATACTGAAGATTAGCTTGGTTTAACACTTTTTTGGGGCCTGACTGAGAACAATCAGAGGTTGGTAGATGCCGCCTGTGGATGGTCACACTTTATCAATGATGAGGACGTGGTGTGATAAATATTTGAGGAAATGGCTGAAGGAGAAGCTACCCTCTCATCATCACGTTTGTACCAATAATAGTCGTAGATTCTTCACGAATCTTCCAACATAATGGATACCCAAGAGGAAGACAAGTAAGAGATTTCGTATCGCAGCATCATCGACAATCACCTGTCCAAAGTAGATATCATTGAAAAGTTATTACAAGATCTAGAAAAATTGTTTGTAATCGAACAAAGAATGAAGGGGTTGGACAAACTCGACCACATTGCCAAGCAGCTTAAGCTTCTAGTTAGCACAATCAACTCTTACCAGTCTGCGAGTTCATCCACAGAGACTTCTGTAGAACAACAACATCCGGCTAAACATCATTCGCAATCAAGTCCAAGGAAGTTGTCATCAGTATAACATGTATATTATGTGTAGTCTCCCGACCATGCACCGCAACCACAACTGCAGTAGCAGATTGTGGTGTACTAACCATAGCCCCATCCATAGTACATCGAGTTGTTCTTCCCACCTCTACCTATCATTTAGGAGGTGAATGGCATATGGAATCATGATACATAATTGGCCCATCTAGGTGGGCATCAGCAGGGCCGATCATCGATTTTACGCATGTTCCACCAATCTCATCAGGGTAGAAGAACTTTCCAGCACCATCAACCTCCTCTACAATAGAACTCGCCTCCTCACAATGCTCACATATGGAGGAAGAACCATTATTAGAAGCTAACATACTGACCACAGTATTATCAGCAGTCAGTTGTTCATCATTATCATCAGTACTCTCCTCCTCAGCATTATTAATATCCTCCTCTTCCATATCATCAGCAGCCGCCTCTGCAACACAGTTACTATAGCCAGCATGCCCCTCCTAATGAACCAACTGAGGTGGCACCAGTGAACCTCACACTTTATTGTCTAGCATAGCTCGTGAAGAGCATGTTAGAGATAACCAAGTGGTTAGACGACCAGTCGGCAACAAAGACCATCATATTAACATACGTCGAAGCCAACATGAACAACTTCTGCCACAAGGAGCATGTCTGTGAAATGTCTCCCATTTCTGATGAGTCACGTATGCATGAATTGGTTATGTTATCTAACAATCTAACTCTCAAGGGTGGTAGAATTCTACAGTCACATGCAACCACTTGGAGGAGGTAAAAGGCAGCTAGTAGTGAATCATTGACATCGTCACAAGATGCACCGCAATCAATATAGGAAGTGAAGAATGAGATAATGAACAAAGAGAAGAGGCAATGCCAGATTAAAACAACAAAAAAATCAGAAAAACCAGACAATGGTGGCCAAGCTATGCTAGCAAAGGAGAAGCAGTCACCAAATCCAATGCCAACTGACAAGGTTGATGCTTCCATTTTTTTGGTTTTCCTCCTCCTGTGAATGATTGTACCTCTTCTAGACATTTACAAGTAAAAGATGATTTTGAAAATATTTTGAATGATATAAATATTCCTTTTCTAGAAGTTATTAGAAAATCCAAAAAATTGCAAAATTTAAAAATGCTCTATTATCTTGGTGTGATTGAGATTCTAAAGAACATCTTTTTTAGAAATTCCACTGATACATGCCTTGGAATACATGCCCAGGGTTACGAAAGGATTGAAAGAGGCATGTACTACTAAGCTCAACCCTGTAAAACAAATGCATTAGATTTGAAAAACACATTCTAACCATGGACACTGCAAACATGATCAGCAACCTCCCATCAAAGAAAAAGGATTTTGGAACACCTCTAATCAAGTGTGAAATATTGGATCAAATTTTCGACCGATATTAATGAATCCATGATTCAACATCTTTATTCTTTTATTTTACTTTAAAACCTTGGTAAAACCCTTATAAATAATAATTAATTCTCATTAATTATCATTCATACTCTATTTGTTAATAGTGTATATTTATCACTTACACCAAAAAAATAATAATGATGAAAGAAAAAGATAAGAAAAGAAAGGTTGTATATACGAAATAAATACTGACTAACCCAAACCCTAAGATCAAGCCAAGCATTAGGATGGTAGACAAGGAACAAAGTTGGGGGAGATAGGGCATAACTTATAAAATTCTTAGAAAACCAAAAATACATTGTACATATTCTTCATTATTCATCTTGCAAATATCTTGTACTATTTTATTTACCATTAAAATAATCTCAAATAAAAATATTTCTTAAATAAAGTTTATACACAAAAATGTGTTGTTTAAAATAAAAATAATTGCAAAAATAAATCATGTATAGAATAAAAGATACAACACTAAAACAAGAATTGCAAGCTCAATATCAGCTCCATATGAACTCAAAATGACCAAACTTACTTTCATTGTGGTCTAAATAAAATAAGCTTCAAAATGAAGATGGTTTTATAATTTTTGGAGCTAAGATGTTAAAGGTTGTTTTGGGGGTATACTTGTACTATTGTGTATTGTATTTTTTTATTTTAATTATTATTGTATATATTGTATTTTTAAGATTTTATATATAATAATAATTATATAAAACACAAATAAAAATAATAAAAAAATAATAAAAAAATAAAATGATTTTTTTAATATATAGATATACTGTACCTATTCTTTACATAGTCGCATCTATTTGTACAATTAAATTAATTCATAAAATAAAATAATAAAAATATCTAAAATCCTTAAATTATTATGTAAATAAATAAAATCCATAATAACATGTGTTTTGTGTAAAGTAATAATAAAAAATAAATGTATATAGTATATAGGTAATTTATACCCATAAATTCATGTATTTCTATTATTTAACTATTTAAATTAATTTATTTAATTTATTAAAATCACAAAAAAATAGGTTATTAAATTATAGACATTTTGATTTTTATATTATTTTAATTTTAAATCATTTCCTAATTTATTTTAATTATTTTATATTTATTTTACTATTTTGTCTTTTTCCCCAGACTGCTCTGATTTGTTCAACTAATTTTGTTGACCGCTAGGTCAACTCTCCATTCTCCATTCTACCCTAATAAACCATCTCAACCTATCTTCTTCTCGGATTTTTCCCGATCTCCTTTGACCTCCTCTTGACCTGATTTCTTCACCTGAATAATGTCCACATAACCATGATTTTCGCTTGAATGATTTTGGCCAAATTCTACCTCACTTTATGTGCCAATTTTTAAATTTGAAATTTGGTCTTTCTCAACTTATAAATAGCCTGGTGTTGCTCCTTTCTCCCATCTTTGGCTCTCTCCTCCTCTCTAGTGAGCTCCAAAGGCTTGCAAGTGACAGTGTGATCTTCATGCAATGAGGAGTAGATCGATTGTGCCTCTGATCTTGTGAGAAATCACCGCACTACGACGAGGTTAGCCTCCGGACTTTACCATCCTATCGAGGCAATTTCCCCCGAGGAACCTTGACCCTCAACCCATACAAATCCTCCACTCCAAGTAACTTTCGATCTTTAATTTCGTTCAATTTCAACATTTTTTGTGACTCTGTGGTAGTAGATTTGATCTCCAATCAGTCGGATCAGAGATCGTTGTTCTTCATCATTCTGATTGAATCCACTCTGATCTTCATCATCACATCCCAAACCCTCCATTTCACGATCTACCCTACATACTTGCACAACTCTGGCCACACGGTGGCCGAAGATCTGGAGTGAATCCTCCACCTTCAAGATTCCCCCTCGTTCACTGTTCTCTACATGTTTAGGGCTGAGGCTTGGACCTCGAGCCGCAGATCTATTTGCAGGAGTCCTTCACAATCTCTAGATCAATCTGCGCACTAGGAGATCGGAGAAGCAAACAACGAACCACTAGTCAAGATCTCCGATTACAACCTTATCTGGAGGCACTTGAGAGAGATTTTCATCTAAGCCACCTGATTATAACCACTTTTACATGGAAGATTTGAAGCCTCTAATTCAACAATCATCTGAAAACACGACTAGTACGATCCTCTGATTGAAACTCTATCGTCATAAGCTCGAGGCTGAGCATCCAGATGCCACAAAGCATTGGCTATAATCAGAATCAATCGGAGATTCGAGCACCTTCAGGTATGAGAACTCGTCGCCGTCAGTGTTTGAAGTTGGGGAAGAATCGAGAACGAGCAGTACCTGCCCGATTAGGTGAGATCCAACTCTAGAGATATCGCCATGTAGACGCTCGAGAGCCTACTTCAACCGCTATTGCATCGCCTAGGGCTCCCCATCCCCTCACTGTGGCTTACGTGACGTGATAGATATTTGTGGCGATTTACAAATACACTCCTGAACTTTATTGATATTACGTACACATCCCTGACAGGTTGAAGTTCATGTAACCATCATGCGCTTTAAGGGTAATTTGCAGTCTTTATCCTGAATTTGTTTAATCAAATAATTGCTATGCAACTTTGTCTAAATTGAATTTTAATCCTTCCATAGAGCGGAACACGTGCAACCCATGTGAATCTCCAATAACCTTGCACATTCTGTCATGTGTTTAATTCCTTATTAATAAATTCTTAGATACATCCGATTAATTGCATTCTAGTCCCTGATGTGCAGATTAATTTTTGTTTCTTTAATTTCTCTTAATAAATAACAAAATAACTGTAAAAAATCAATAATAAATTAGAGTAAGTGTCCGATAATTAGTTTAATCACTTAATTTTTGTTTTAAAAATGAATTGGTTTTATTATTTAAAAAATTCAAAAACTTTTTTAATTTCACTGTTTGTACTGCAAAAATCATTACAATTTGAAAATGTTTTGGGAAATTCTAAAAAAATACAGTAGTTGTATTTCTCCATAGTTTCTCACATATCCAAAATTTAAACAAAAATTCGATATAAAGACACTAAAAATTCGAAAAAGATTAAAATCTTATAGAAATTTTATAAAACCAAAGAAAAATAACAAAAATATATTTTTGGTACTATTTGAAACTAAATAAAACTCTATTTTTTAAAACTAGTTTCCAGATTTCTTTCATTGATTTGGTATTTTTAAAGTCCAAAATAGTAGCATACTTTGGTGTTTGTAAATTGTTTCCCATTTTTAGTCATTTTAAAATACATAAAAAATATAAAAATTCCATATAAATTTACCAAAATGGTAAAAATTCATCAAAAACAAAAAACATTCTATTTCTAAAGTTTTATGCATTTTTCTCTTTTTTGAAAATACAAAAACCCTTATTTTTGTTTCATGCATACTTTATTTTAAAAATAAATTTTTGAAAATTAAAAAGAATTGAAATTTTTGAAAATTAAAAACCACTAAAATATAAAATCAAAAAAATATAAATTATAAAAATCAGATATAATATAATTTAAAAACCAACACAATACCTAAAAATCCATAAAATCATTTTAAAAACAAACTAAAAAATAGAAAAGGAAAATTAAAATTCATTGATTAATTCTTGCAATTAATAACCCTATATTATAATTGTTACCTCCTTTTGTTCGACCACGGTAGTTTTATCAAGTTAATTATTAAATACCAATCCACTTATGTTTCTTTTTGTTGGATAATTTTTTTATTGTTTCAGGAATTTGTGTGTGAATAATGACACATTATTATTTCTTCATTGATAAAGTCGTGTAAATCCTAAACATCAAAATGGCACTGTTATCGATGATGCACGACTAGGGTAGATTAGGTTTCATTTTCCATTTTGCATGTTTGCATGTTTATTTCCATTTCAACCATTTATCCCTTTTATTTTCATATTTATATTCTCCTAAGTTGTTTTTTATGGATCTTTTGTTTCACCTTTGTTGCGAGGGCCCAATGAGAGAGGGAGGCAATCTTAGGAGCACCAACACACCCGATGAAGCGAAGTTCGGGAACTTCTTCACTGAGCGCCAGGAGAGAGCAACTATGGAGGAGCAGGAGACCACATTTTAGTTTTCTTTTTTCATTCATTTTATTTCCATTTTCTTCGTGTCAATAATTTGTAATATTTTTTTACACTGGCCCCTTTTTCGTTTTTTATAGAAACTTTAGACATTCTCTTATGCTTGCAAGGGTATGTTTCACCAAGTACATGTACACTTAGGGAATCGCATCAGGTTTTATTTTCTCGACTTTAGGTTTCTATTTTATTGAGACATATAGCATTAGGAATGCAACCCTAATAGAATATTTGTTCCTATAGACATCGTTGGACTTAATAAAATAAATATGTGTTTCACAATAATCAAAGTTCTTTTTTAGGGTGGTTTCTTCGTGCATCATCTAGGTTAGATTTTATTTTATGCATGGATCATTTTTTATGTAGACTGCTGGACCAAGGTACACGACTCTATTCCGTGCATGCATTAATATGCTTCACTTGCATGTGCTTTTCCATCCTCCTTCCCCTATTTTCTTGGTTTTAGAACAAAAGGAATCAAAGAATTCGTTAGGCGATTTTATTTTAAAATTACTCAAAAAAGTGATAACCTTAATAAAATTTGGACCGTTAATTAAACAAAACCCCTAAAATTAAATGTAAGATCATATTGTATTGGGAAGAGTAACCCCTCATTGCTCACAGGTACTTACCTCCAGACAGAGTGGGTGAGGATGTAGCCCTAAGGATAGAGCCCTAATCCATGTACTTGTGCCCTAAGAACATGTGTATCACTCTTAAGTACATGGTCGCAGCTGCAAGAACTTGCCTCTGACTATTGAAAATCATTTTGGTGTGCTCCTCCTCTTATTTCCCTTTGGGCGTGATATAACTCGTCAACCTAGGCAAATGGTTCCACTATTTGGGGAGGTTTGAGGACATACGTTGGGCGATAGGGAAACATCACCCTGTTGATGAATCTCCATTTCATCACTTTATTCTATCATTTTGGCCTTAAAACCCCTAGCTAATGCATATGAATAGAATTAATATGTACCAAATAACTTTCAGTATTTATTGCATTATTGTGTAAATAATATTGTTTTTAATGCCAAAATTCTAGAATAAAGAGAAGAAAAGAAAAAATAAAATACCAAATGTATTTTATGACCTTAAACCCCGAGACCAAGTCAAGAATAGTGTTGGTCGACAAGGAATAAAGTAGGGAGAGATAAGGGCTAAAAATACAATAAAAGTCACATTTATATATTCACCAGTAATTCATTTTTGACACCCATTTTATTCTTTATTAATTATTCATCAAATAAAGAAGCTTTGTACATGAGAGTTGTAGATAATAATATACAAAAAATATAAAACTGAGTTTTCACAAAAATAATACATAGTGTTCATTTTATACACAAAATAAAAAGCCAGAATCTCAACATCACAGACCCATATCTTCCAAATAGAAACTCAAAATGTATCAAAATCACCTCTAATTGTATACAACTTTTAATAAGATATTTAATGAAGTGGATTCATATTTTTTGGAGTTAAGGTGTGAACCTTAGGTTTTGGACCCCTATTGTATAATATACTAAATAAAATATTCATTTTATTTATTCTTCATTAGTTTTACAATTTTCTATTTTTAAAATTTTGTAATTATTATTTATAACTTATGTACACATTAAAACCAAAATAGAACCAAAAAGAAAATACAAAAATAAAATAAGTCTATATATAAACATAGGTAAAATACCCTATGTTAATATTTATGAATAAATAAAAGTGCAATCTATTCTTCTATTCTTTGTTCACTTATATTTCAATACTATTGTAAATATTATTTATACTCTATTAAAAATATAAAGATAAAATAAAACTAAATAAAATACTTTAAATAATATTATAGCTAAATACATAGATAAAATACAAACAAAATACATATATTTATACCTACATAATATATATCCCTATTTAATTAAATGTATATATTATATAGATTAATATAACAAATATATATTTGTGTACATAAAAATAAGTTATAATTAAATAAAATAAGAGAATAAATCAATAAAATAAAATATACCAAATAAAATAAAATAGACAAAAACATAGATGAATATACCTATAAATACACCCTCAAAAATTAACTTGTAACAAATGACACCAAAAAATAAATAGAAATTGTATTGAAATACTACATAAAATAATAAATATTTTTTATTTTATAATAGAAAATTAATAAAAATCATTTATCATATTTAATTAATTATTTAAGAATAATTGGGCTATTTTGTCCTGTAGCGACCTGACGTGGACCAATCATGTCAAGTCGCCTATTGACTCCTGGTCAACTCCCTTCCCAGGCGCTTTGCTCCTATCAAGCATCGAATCCCGCGATTTCAGCTCTTTTTCCCGCTTCCCCCAGATCTCGTTTGCCCTCAATCCCTTGATGAGATTTCATCTCTGATATTCTAGGATTCACGCTGGGCATTTTGATTCCTTGTACATAGCGTCGATTCTTTCCAATCGGCCCATCAATAAGGGATCATACTTGTCTCTAAATAAATCCTTTGACCTTCCTCCTACTCTTTGGTCATCACGCAACTCCTAAAACCCCAAAGCTTTGGTTCAATGTGTATCCTCGTGATAAGGGGAGTCTCCTGAGGCTCCACGGCGGTTGGAGGAGGCTGGAGGTGCACCCACGATGGCCGTCCGACCACCTCTGCTCCATGAGCAACCCTCAGGTACGAGCTGTGCTTTTTCCCC
Organism: Ottelia alismoides; assembly: GCA_037367405.1. Classification (NCBI taxonomy): domain Eukaryota; kingdom Viridiplantae; phylum Streptophyta; class Magnoliopsida; order Alismatales; family Hydrocharitaceae; genus Ottelia; species Ottelia alismoides. Next base: position 62,304 of record JAZKJV010004347.1, on the reverse strand, counting down.
ATTTCTAGGTAGCCATAGTTCATATCTTCAGTTTTATGCATTTTATTTCAGAAATTAGTTATGTTAGTAGCTTAGATTAGGTTAAGGACCCTCGCCGAAATTCTCGAGCTCCGATCGTGTCCACAATGCCAACCACCTGTTTCCGACCAAGCCACCAACACCATTTCCTTCTCTTGACGTTTCCCTACATGTTGTGTCACTCCATCCAACCTGCTCCTTCCTGGAGCAGGATCCAGGTGCTTCAACTCTGCCACCACGTCGGAGGCACCTCCACCGCATCCCATTTTGCCCATTTCCATAAAATAAGGCCACCAAGTTTTGTTGTTTCTTGCGCTTCATCTATGTGGAGGTACTGGTGGGTCGAAGGACCCCTTGGGGGGTCGATTCTGCATAGGAACATGGTACCTAGAGATGCCTTTCTTTGCTGACGTCCCCAGCGTCCGTTGTAGCCCCAACGCCCCTCTTGTCGGTGCCATCCGGTGCGGGGGAGCCCGAGCTTCGTTTTGCTCTTTGACCGAGCCTTCCAGATGCCTAGAGGAGGACGGGAGAACGAATCAATGCTCACCTTTGGCGTGTTCTTGATCTATTCCTCTAGGTCTCTTCTTTGTCGTTCGATCTCCAGGATGCCCTAGATTGTCCCTCTGTCATTCGATGCACCTCGCTGCAGCCGTCAGATCATCAACTGGGATCTAATCCCAACCCTCTATTCTGAAGTGTCATCGTGAAGCGAGGACACAACATGTGGCACAAGTGGCGCCTATCGACCATTGGATCTGCGCCTTATGGGGTAAATTGCATACTTATCCCTGTTCTTTTTTATTTCTTAATAAGTCCTGTAAATAAATTGTAAAGTGTAAATAAAATGGTTATTTTGCATTCTAGGCCCATGTACTTATTTATATTTGCTTTTGGGTCCTGTCTAGCTTAGCTCATGTGTAGTCCCACATGAGCTGGGTAATTTGCAAAGAAGCCCCAACGACTTTGTGTATTTATTCTTAATCCAATAAATTTTGTATATTGGGAAATTGCACTAGAGCCTCTGAAGTTTATTTTTATTGCAAATATGCCCTTGCTAGTATTTGAATTTTAGTTCTTGGATTTCATTTATTAAAATTAACATTTGTGCTCCTAAAATCTTGTAAAAATAGGGTTAGATGCCTAGTAGTTGTATTTTGATGCCATATATTTGTTTTGCATTTTATGGCATTCTAACCATTTATTAAAAATTAAAATGAGCACATTTTTATTTTTTCTAGCTTATAAAAAACCAAAAAAAATATAAAAACATTTTGAAAAATTCACAAAAAATTCATTTGTCTATTTTATCATGTATTAACTTCTTTTAACAAAAATAACTAAAAATAGAAAAAGAAAACTCTTAAAAAAACCCCAAAAATCTTTATAAAAATCTCAAAAATCTCAAAAACTCCAAAAATATTTTTTCTATTTTATGATTTCCTCTATATAATTGTCTATATGTGAAAATTTATTTGGATAATTTTGGACCTCATTTTCCATTTTTAATATTTAAATCAATATCGACCTATTATTAAATACCTGATTTGGGATATTATTTATTTTAAAAATACATTAAAATTAGAAAATGCCATAAAAATCATAAAAAGTCTATAAAATTATTTAAGACCTAAAATTAATTAAATTTGTAACTTTTGGTTATTTTTTGTTATAATATAATCTATTTTTGTATATATACTCTTATATATCTTATATAATCTACTTAAAAGAAAAAGAAAATACAAAAGCTAAAAATACAAAAAGAAAATAAAAAATGTAAAATATAAAATATAAAATGAAAAAAATATAAAACAAAAATATGAAAATTATTTCTAAAATTAAAAACACACAAAAACAATAAAAATTAGACAAGAGAAAAGAACAAGTTTTTTTGCGCACCATTTCGCACAATCTACCGTTTGCTCCCTCAATTCGACCTCTACACTTGCTTACACCTATACACATTTGTTGTAGAGTTATTATAAATTTTAACTCCACAAATTTTATATTCATTGCTTGATTCTTATTGTGGGTTAATTGTTGATTGATTGAGGTTTCATGAGCAGTTGCTTCAGCACCAATGCAGTCTCGCCTTGTGTAGACTACTCTAGACCCTCGCAAGATCTCGTTCATCACCTGTGTATTTATGGTTAAGTAATTGTTTACATCACTAAACTCTAAAATCGAAAAGATAAAAGATCAAGCTTTCATGATCTTCATCATTGTATCGAGTTGATGAACTTGGGGTTTGTATTGTGTTTGTTCGAGCAGCCCAGGTCTTATCTCATCCTTCATCTCTTTCTTCATATTTCTCTTCTTTCATCCTCATGGATCACAATGACGGGTAGGAGATCTCTTAGGCTAACTCTTGCAGCATCGCTATTCTACGAACTTCCCCATTCATCCAAGCCGGTTCAAGAGAGCCTAAACCCTCTCTTTGAACCCGAGTTTCCCACCTCTTTTTCTTTACTTGCCCCTTATTCTTCTATCTCCTCACCTGGATCGATTCTAGAGAAACCATCCTTTTAGCAGCAATTGTTCATATATTTGCCAAAGCCTGATACAAACTTTCCTTCATTTACAAAGGCTAACAGGATGACCAAACTGGGAGAGGGCCATAGTAGCTGCAGACCACATCTATATTGATCGACCATGCAACAATTAACAATGTCTTACTTGCTTCTCTCGAGTCCATGCAGAACCCAATTAGGGAGCAGGGGAGATTGATAACTGAGGTTAAAGCTGAGCTAACACAGTTGAGAGAGAGGAGGGTAGAGCCCAGGGTCGATGGGGCTGATTCTGAGACTCATGATGATGTCGATGGAGCTGACACGTAGAGACCTGAGGGGAGAGGAGCTGATATTCCACATGCTGGTGGGGTTGATATCCACCTAGACTTGTGCGGACGATGAAGGAGTTGTACAACCCAGGTGCAACTACTACACATCGGTGGATCTGTTTGCCTCCATTCAGCTTTTGCCCAAGTTCCATGGGCAATCTACTGAGGAGCCACATCTACATCTCCAGGAGTTTGAGTTGACCTGCAACACTATCCACGATAGGCATATGGACGAGGACATAATTAAGACAATAGTGTTCCCATTCTCATTGGAAAATATAGCAACCTACTGGCTAAAGCATCTTGGGAGAGTTGTTACCACTTAGGAGTAGTTGTGGACTGAGTACTTGAACAATGTTATCCACTTGGACGCACTAATGCAGCGAGAGCCATGATCAACAATTTCTCCATGCTTTTAAATGAGCAGTTCCACGAGGCATGGGATCGTTTCAAAGATCTCATTGGGAGGTGTCCCCACCTTGATATCAACAAACCCAACCTTGTATAGAGTTTCTTTTGTGGGCTGACACCTAAGTTACAGGGGCTAGTGAACGCTTCATGTGGAGGTTCTTATTTATCCAAGCATGAAGATCAAGTCTAGGTCATTTACGAGGAGATGGTAGAGAACTATACCACTATGACCCAGACTCTACACTCATGGGAAGCCTCCTCATCATGCACAACATTCTAGAGTGGAACACATTGATGCTAGATCTTCTTCTACTGTAGCAGCACAGTTAGAATCCTCATCTGCTGATATGGGGATCATTTGTCAGAAGCTATACCCCATGGAGGTTATTGAGAAGAAGTGTTAGGATCTAGATAAGCTCCACAAGATTGGCGAGCTGACCCAATGTTTGAGTGACCTGAAGACACAGATCATGTACCTTCAGGAGGTACATATGTCTTCTATGCCTTCTTCACAATCACAAGCGGATTCAGGGAGTCGGAGCACCATTCCATAGACTCAGATACGACATGTTCACCATATCAATTCTGAGACAATGCAACATGCTCCCCAGTACCAGACACAACAACCACCATCTTCTGATACTCAGATCATGGTATACCAGAGTGATCAGCCACTTGCATCATTTCCCTCATGAAACATAGAGACGCTTGAGTCGTTGATTGAGGTCAATGGGATTTGGTACAACCAGTACCCACAACAGCCATGGATCTGTCATGATATCCCTTATTTATGTTGGTCTACAGGAGGTGCTTCATCCCAACAGCAGCCTAAGGTACATCCAAGGCAGGGTAGAGAGCAGCCCCAGTCTGTTCCTCGTCCACCATACCATAGTACGCAGTGGAGGCAGAGTGCACATCCAACTCAACACACATATTCCTAATAGCCCCTCATTCCCATTCCCGGCAACAACCGTTTACTCAGCTACCTTAGGTCCAGAGAGGGAACTCGACTGGGTCTCATACTCCTTCTTAAAAGAACCCATCATTAGAGGATTTCTCCCGCGTGATTTCAGAGTAGCACACAACTTGCAGGCGAGAGATGGATGCATTGGACATGCGAGCCCATGGCGAGCCATTATGCAATAAACGTTGTCGTGAATATCATTCCCTGATCTGAAATGAAGAGTAATTTATTTGCATGATAGGTCCTTTAGTTCAATTAGGATTATGTACCATGGCCATCTTGATGATCATATAGTTGTTGATTCAATAATTGAATCATAGAGGCTGGTGCTTGAATAAATATCTAAGGAGTTAGATTGAAGACTCATCGAGCACCATCAAATGATTGTTAAGAGAGGATCCCCAACATGACAAGGAAATGGCAATCCTTTCTCTAAAGGTTGATATCTAACCTACCTCTTGATGCAGGTCCTCTACATAGGAATTGAGATTCAGAGGTGTTGGATAACTTAGGTCAAAGAGTTGACTTAAAGAGATCGAGATAACCAAAGTCCTATGTTGTACGTTGTCACGCTAAAGGCATGCATCCTCTAACCGGAGATAGATATTTTACTATATGTCTGGGTATTTACATTTCGCAGACCAATAGGTTGATGACCAAATCAAGGTCTATACATCGGTACGATGGTATGTATACAAGGGCATATGAGTAATATGTTCTCTCAAAGGGATCATATAGGTTCATTTACTGAAGCAAAAGACATGAGCTCACTCATAAGATATTGGGAAGATCAAATTCCATGCACGGTCGTCATACTTTGGAAGCTTGCCTTAATTTGTAAGGTCTGATATATGCTTTTGGAAAGTATATGATCAACACCTGGGTATGATATATGCTTTTGGAAAGTATATGATCGATACCAACTCCCAATAGTCGAATGAGAAACTTAATGATAAAACTATGAAGTAGACTGTATAAAATAGATCTTATACTTCGGTTTTATTCTGGGTCTTCCAGTATGCATGATGTACATGTATTAAGAATACCTGAGGGTGATGTGATCATAAACGATTGATAACCATGACGCTTCCATTCCTAGGGAGTGACGAAATGGATCTGGATTTTAGTGACTCCTCTCAGTAGAGAAGTAATCTGATCTTGGTCCAAATGTTAGGCATTGGTCTGAATGTGATTCAGATGCAATGAGAAGATTAGATTTGCAGTCTTGATTTAATCAAGCAACTATGGGAGGTCCACAAGATCTGGATTTGAGATGTGATCTCAATATCCAAGTTACTATACGTAGAACAATACAATCGCCATGTCCTTGTCGCTAAGTATCTGCGGAGAAAGCGCATTATCTTTGAAAGAGTTCAGGATAATTTCATTGTTGATATGTGTATCCGAGCATTGAGAAAATAGATAATTAAATGTGATTTAATTATCATGAATAATATGAATTTGATTCATATAAAGAGAGTTATCTTAGATAACTAAATGTGATATAATTATCAAATATGTAAATAATGTGAATTTGATTCACATTATTTGGGCACATGAGAATAGAGATCCAAGATGATTAAATGTGTTTAATTATCATGGATATGAATAATGTGGATAGCACTATCCATATTAATTATATATATATATTATAAATATGATGTATAATATATAAGAGAGAGCAATTTGTAATTTACATTTCTTAAATAAATGTTGATGTGAATTGGATTCACATTGGACAATTAATTGAAAATGTAATTTACATTTTATTTTGGGTTTCGAATGTGATTCACAATATTCCAATGGCAAGATTGTAATATTCACAAAATAATTATAAATTTTTTTTTGTTGAATAATTTACAACAAGTGTTGTAAATATTGGAGATTTCCATGGAATAATGTAATTTCATGGATTACATGGAGATTTCCATCTTTGTAGGGAGGGTCGATGGCCACCTATTCCCCTTAGGAAAGGGTGGCAGCCCCCTCTTAATGGAAGGAGGCAATCTTCCTTCCATGTAACTCATGTATGATTGATTTAATTTAGGATTAATTATATTTAAACTAAATTAAATTAATTATTGTTGTCGTGTTTTTACAATAAAATCTTGACCATTAAAAGAAACACAAATCAATGTGAACCATTGGATTTGTGTTGTCCATGGATTAAGATCTATGGATCCCAAAATATTACAAATAGAAGGGCACCCATTTCTCTTCAAAGTACTAATGAGAACTTAAGGTTCTCTCTCTTTCTCTATACATGCCATCTTTCCGCTTCTCTCTCTTGTGGCCGTCCACCATGATACCCAAGAGAGAGTCTCCATCGCCGCAGTGTCGTCATTATGTTGTCGGATCATTTGCTTGTGGATCTATGTCTCCTTCATCATGCGTCACTCGTGAAGAATATGTTGGATCTTGTGTGTCGAAATTAGGAGATTAGCTGCTTGGATCATCAACATGAATTGCGAGGAGCACGTATTTCATCAACGCGCTCACAAGCGTCTCCTCCATCGGATCGAACTTGAGACTGGAGGTCTCTTCATTCAGAGACTCGATCTCAACCATGCTTCAAGAGGTAACCCTAATACTTGTTTATGGTTTATATGAAATGATCCTAGAAGTGTTCTCGGATCATGTGGTTTCATCGCATGAAAGAAAAATTTTAAATTCCGCTGCATCGAGCAACTAGTGCGACTAGTCGCTCCCGATCGCATATGATACGATCCTCATACTTCCGTGATGAACTTAAAGATATTACCATATCCTTCAAGTGGTATCAGAGCCTTAGGTCAGAGGTTTCGGATACGATCCATAAACCTAGGATGACTTGGGCTCATTAGGGCTTGTGGAATTTTTATCGCATTTCATTCACGCATCCCTATTTTGTGAATATTTTCGTATCTGTTCAAATTGTTTAAACACAAAATTATCACTTGTATTATGTTCCTCATTAAGTAAGGAAATTGTGGGATTTGAGTTTGCATGATTTGGAATCTGATTGCTCTACTTATGATCTTTTTAGTGAACATGTATCCACTGTTTCGGGGACTGCGAATCTTGACGTAATTGAGGAGTTAATTACTGTTTTGAAACACCTAAAATTGTGTGCAAATCATTAGGTTCTGTTGTAAATTAAATTATAAAATTTTGAAAACTTATTTTGCATGATTTGGATTTAAATTGATTGAGATATGCTAATTTTGGTAAGTGAGGGTCACTGCTGGAAATTACTTTCCTAACAAGAACCTTGTGATTGTCATTTAATCAATTAGTGAAATTAAATAAGTTAATTTACTGGAACAATTATGGATAAATATTTGTGAAATATTTGATGATGATCATTTCCTTAAATTTTATTGCCTTAACCAATAATTGATTAGATATGATCTAGATCACAATTGGTTACATAATCTTCTTTCCAACAAACAAACTTGCTTGAATAGGATTGAGAATTTGTTTAGCAAATTTCATTATACTAAAAATGGTTTGATTATTAATATATGGTATAACTTCGATTGAAAACCCGATTATCATCTCAAGTACATAATGATCAATTTGGCATTATACTAACCCGAGGTGGATATGGTGTCTAGTCGGGAAGCGTTGGGGTAGCAGGTTGCACCGTGTACGGTCTGTCCCACTCCCGTCGATACTGGCCATAACAACGGGTAGGGAAAAGATAATGTTGGAGAGATCACGATGTATTTTCTAATTATTAAAATTTAAAATAATACGTATTTGATATAATACCGTATTTCAAGTAACAATAAAGAATGTTTGTTGGATATTAATTGGATCATTAATTTAATATGATTAGGTTTATTTGAATCCAATTAAAATTAAAACATTCTAGTATGAATAGAGTTGTATTTCCCTTAGAAGAATTAATCGTAATGAATATGATTCATAATGATTAATTAAAATGTGAATGGTATATAGAGGATCACATAAGTGACATCCATGGTCTCCTGTCAAGGAGAAGGGTTCCATCGTCAGGGATTGTATGTAGGAGACGCATGTCCGAAGTGACAGCTGCTGCATACAAGCGCATGTGGATCAGGCTCTTTGCTTCTGAAAAGAGTAAGGCCATATGGTAGTGATCCCAATATCGGGTCCTCATATTATTGGGGTAATATTGGATTGCGCATAGCGAGTTCTAATCCTGTTGATGGTTGGTTCAATTAATGATGGGTCAACATCACCTTAGGGGTGGTGGGCCCGGGTGTTAAAGACCGAATTAGGAATTCAAGTTGGACTTGCAAGGCGAAATGTGTTCCTGTTTCTTTTTATCTAAGTTACAATTTCTCATATTATTGGGATGTGACAAAGATAAGAAAGGAGATCCCAGATCTTGCGTGAGATATAATGGTAAGTATATCTCTTACATTGAAAGTGTTTAAGGGAATGAACTTTCAGCGTTGACAAGGCAAGACAACTTTGATATAAAAATTCCTAAATCAAAATAAAATATATATATATATGCAATTTTTCTTATTGTAGTTAATCCTTCATTAAACCCACTCAATATTATATTCAATAATAATCTGTAAAATATCATGGATTGGATCCATGATCAAGATATTGTACTTGCAGTTGGACACATATTATATACGGTTGAAATGTGCAAATTTCTTCACAATAATTAGGAATGACAATTAAATAGACAATAGGTCTACAACCCTAGGGTTTGTATGTCCCTATAGTCCTGATCTCTCATCGAATGTACTTTGGAAGTGACATGTCAATGATGGTCGTAATTGTCAAATAATCCCTACAAAATTCTAAGAAGATGTTCTGTCATACATATGTGCTCTTGACATTTAATCATGAATGACATGGTTCACTGCATCATGCAGAATGGTTGCTCTATAAGAGATGATGTATTCAAAATGTTTGAGTACCTACCTGAGCCTAAGTCTTTAAGAGTTAAGATGTATGTAGATATGATGAGTGTCATCATTCTACTATATATACTCTAGTCATTCATGAAACTTCATAATATTCATATTGTATGAATTAAATGAAGCATGTATAAATGTTGAAATACTCTTATATTGAAATCTTTTGAATTCAACACAAGAGATCCTTTGTCTTCAACAATGGTTGTTTATAGATGAAAGGAGTGCAGTAGAAGCATGGGTCGGACCCAAGTAAGAAGGAAAGTCAAAGATTTGACTATACTTCTGTGAATTCCATATCAAAGCCAAAGAGTTGGATGAATGCTAATACTGCAATAAGCTGATGTTCTGATAGTATGACTACCTATTCTATCTCCAATCCTTAGAGAAGGAATTAGATAATGCATCAGAATAATCTACATCTACATTTAATCATTGAAATTATCTTTCATATTTGATAAGATTAAAGTCTGATAATTGTATCTCATTCTTCTACTAACACTTGCAATTGGTTGCAAATATTTTAGAAGACTAGAAATTTGATCTTTAGGTTTAATATTCATCCATGGATATTGATGCAATGGTTGCAACAGTCTCTATTGGTTAGATAGACTTCATGTTTTCAGTGGAAGAGCCCTCGGTCTTAGAGAATACCTCTATTACCTAGATATTAGAATACACTCATTGTTTATTTCTAATTGTTGGGAATAAACATGAATTCTAGAATAGAACTACATAAAGCATTATGATGGATATATTTTTGATAGTGATGAATCTGCGATTCGTCATCTTTATTTATTTATTTTAGCTTAAAATCTCTTATAAAACACCTGCATATAACACTAACTCCATATTCTAACTAACTTGCATCTGTGTGTAAATATTGTACACTTCTTACTAATTTTAACCTAAAATAAATAAATAAAGAAAGAAAGGAAAAATAAAGAAAAGAAAATAAAAAAAAGGAAGACTGTATATAGGCTAACCCAAATCCCAAGAGAAGTCAAGACTTGACCTGATCGGCCAGTAATAAAGTAGGGAGAGATAGGGTTTTTGAGCAGAAAATCCAAAAAAATGTGTGTGTGTTGCTGTAAAATACTTCTCACTTATTTTGTGTATATATGTATAAAACCGACAATAATTTATTTGTACCTTAATTGACCTCAAATCAATTAACTTTCAAAATCAAAGTTGTAAATAAAAATGTGTTCTAATCAATAAAAATAATTGCACAATTAAATCATGTACAGAATAAAAGTAGCCACACTTGGAAAAAGCCACTAAGCATTAATTGAAAGACCAATTCCGACTCCATATGAACTCAAATTGAACCAATCTCACTTCTATTGGATTCTAAATTAAATTATCTTCAAAAAGGCTGTGATTTCATAATTTTTGTAATTAGAAATAAAAAGTTAGTTTTCCGAGGTGGTGTGTGCAATTTTCCCATGTATTTTGTAAATATTATATTTGTATATATTTGTAAATTATTTTTACTAATTATTTAAAATAAAAATAAAAAAATATATTTTTTTAAAAAAGAGCTAATTTCCTCATTTACCCTTGTATATAATGTCATATATGTATATACTATACGTATATAGTTGCTATATTTAATTAACCACCATAAAAAATAAAAAAATAACATTTTTAAATTCAAAGATATAAAGTGACGAAAATTAAAAAAAATAGATAATTTTGTAAATTGTTTTATCTCTCTTTTATTTTATATCATTTCAAATTTCATCTCTCTTATCTCTTCCACAAAAAATAATCAAAAAATCAAAAATTCAAATTTCATCTCTATCTTTTCTATTTATATGGCTCCTTCTCCCTCATTCCAACTTGATAAATCTTTAGAGAGAGGAGCCCGATCTCAGAGAGAAAATTTCATTGAGAAAGTTGCCTAGTCTCCAAGTTGTCCGGTGACAGCGAGTCAACCTTGTCGAGGCGATCACGGTCCATTTCCGCTCCTAAGGTGAGATCCACATTTTTTTATCCTAGGTTAATCGTAGTTTATTTCGTCGCATTTTAATTCCATTGTCATTTTGTTTTTCTAGATTTTTAAAAAATCCATCTCGATTTGATCCATCTCCGATTCTGAATTTTCATCTCACTTTCTCGATCTCCACGCATTCTATTCTATCTTCCACGATCTATCAACTCCGACCATGCAAGGTGGTCAGAGAATCGGATTCGATCCTTTCATTTTTGCTGGATCCCCGTTCATTTTTTCAAGTTGTAAATAAATAAAATAATAATAATAATAAGCCATTTGTTTTCTTTATCCCTCACATTTGTTTTGCAAGATCATTAAAAAACAATAAAAAATAAAAAAATTCTATATCCTATTTTTTAATTCCTATTTTTCGGATTTACAAAAAAATAATTTTTTTATTATTATTGTTTACATTCTGATTTACAAAAGAAATAAAAAAGGAAAAAAAGAAAAAAAAATCAGCAAGCGGCAGGGTCGCCACCCCTCGCCGCCGGCCCTACAGCGTGCCACCGCTCCTCTCCTCCTGCGGGTCGTCCAGCGTCCTCCTCCAGACTGGCGGGTGGCACAGCCGCCAGCCCACCCGTGCTCCGCGCGCCGCCCACACCCCAGGCCGTACGCCCTCACCCGTACCCCTCAGCCCAGCGGGCGATGGCGACCTCCACCTTTGGTTGTGCGGGCCGACTCCCACCATGCCACCATCAACTCAATCAACGTTCTTCGTGCAAGCCGCTCACCAACCGCCCTCCAGACACCGCAGCCTCCCCACCTCCTGCATGGAGAAGAAGCGGCAGGGTCGCCACCCCTCCCTGCAGCTCCCTTGCACAACCCCTTGCGTGGAGAAGAAGCAAGGGGCGGCGCCCCCATAGCCGTGTCCCCTTGTGCTTTGGAAGAGAAGAAACAGAATTAGGGCTTTCTATTAAAAAAATTGAGAAAATTACAAGTATACCCTGGAAGTGTTCAAAATTGCAGAAGACCCTTTGGCATAATTGGAAAAACATCATAGCGCCCCCCAGAAGTTTTTCAAATTACAAATGCACCCCTACCAGAGCTTTAAGCACGCGTGACACAGAGGGTAAATTGCGCATTCTCCACTCTGTTTATTTTTATCATTTGTTTAATACAAGAACCTAAACTATTTACATTTCAGTCCCTATTATTCAGACATTAATTTACATGGTTCCTCTATTGAAATAAATGTTTTTATTAGTCCAACAATTTTTGAAAAATTATGCTATGCTCTTGATGTGCATATCCATCTAGCATAAAATTTTCATTGCATTTTGATTTCATTTATTATTAAAAAAATAAAAACAGAGCCATTTTGTCTTCCTGAAATTCAAAAATTCATAAAAATTCAAATATCATTCCAAAAATTCCAAAAACTTTTGGGTAGTTTTATTTCATTGTCATTTAATTTCTGATTAATTTTCACGCATTGATTCTTTATAAACCACAAAAATTGAAAAATACTAAAAATCTTAAAAAAATCATGGAAAATTCTACAACAATCCAAAAATTGTGATTTCAGATTTTGTTTGTAGATAATTTCTTCTGTTTTGTTATAAAAATAATTTCCATGAGTTTTACGCACTAAAATATTTTTAATTTTCAAATTACTCTAGTTTGTGCATAATTTTGCATTTTCTCACTATTTGATTTTTAAAAAATATAAAAACATCTGAAAATTCCATAAAAATTCTCAAAAATAATTTAATACCTTTAAAACCTAAAAATATTTTCTCTTGATTTTTTTGAGCATTTTTGACAAATTGAAAATTAAAAAAAGAATTAGCGTGCGTATTTTTGACCTTATAAATACTGCTTTGTGTTATTTTTGAATATTAAAAAAAATGCAAAATCAAAATCACTAAATTTTGAAAATCAGAAAATATAAAAAAATAGAAATAAAAAAATAAAAAGATAAAAAAAGATAAAAAAATCACAAAAACCAAGGATAGTTATCCTTTGAGATTCATGTTTTTCTCTTAATTGATTTTTGATTAATTAAATAACTCTCGGGATTTGTAGCCTCCCTGAGTTCGTCCCTGTCCGCTATATAGGTAAATAAATAGCAAAAATATAAAAATTTGTTTGTTTTTCACGAGATTTTCGGGTAAAGCAACGATAATTCATTTTCCAATAATTCCCGACCCTGAGAAAAATCATGCTAAACAAAAATGGCGTCGTTGCCAAGGAGGCACGACGAGGGTAGTTAGGTTTATCTTTTGACCTGCTATTTTTGGTTGTAAATATCTGTTTACATTTTTTACCATTCACATCATTGTTTATGTCCACTACATTCATTTCATATTTTTTTCTCATATTTGATAATGGTATTTCTTATACATTCTCTTTTCTTTTTCTTGCGAGGGCCTGCGGAGCGAAGGAGGCGATCCTAAGAGAGCTGAAGCACTCAAGCGATGTGGAGGCGGCTTGATTCTTCACCAAGCCACAGGATAGCGTGAGAATAGGAGAAGAAGAAGTGAAGGAAACGAAAACAGAGAGAGAGAGAGTTTTTCTTTTCCATTTGAACTCTTGTAAACGGACATTCATTAGTTACGGGGTCTGTTTCGCCAAGTGCCGATGCACTTGGGGGACTCACCAGTTTTGTTTTCATCGCCTTATTTTTCTTTATTTCTCGCAAATTTCGTGAGCTACCTCTTGATTGCTTTAATTAATTTGCTTGAGGAAGGTAATTAATTAGGTCAAAACACCTTAAACAAGAAATCTCTGTGCCTACAGAGTAGAGCGTAATTTGGACTTAGTCAAATTAACTTGTTCTTGCCCGTTAATAGAAGCTATCATCTAGGATGGTTCACTTGCATCATATAGGATAGTTTATTTCAATTCTGCACGGATCACTTGCATGTAGAGTGCTGGCGACAAGGTACGTATCTGTAACCCTTGCATGCATCATTGCTTTTAATCGTGCATTGGCATTTCCGATCTCCTTCCATGTTTTCACTCACAATAGTTAAAAAGGAAATTGGAAACTCTGTAGGAGATTCGTTGAAAATATTTTAACCAAGTGATAGCTGCTAAAACCAGAACTGCTAAAGAAAACTCGACCCTAAAAAAATACAAGGAATTAATCATTATTTTAGGGAGAGTAATCCCCTCATTGTTTGGTTTGCTTGAGCGAGAGAGTGTCCTGCACACAAGGATAGAGCCACGCCCGAACTCTTTTCAGACTACTATCTTGGGTTAGTTGTTCTCCAATGAGGATCACTCCGGTAGCCGTTAAAGCGGCCCGTGACGTCCTTAACACATTGAATTGATCGGGTAGCTGGTAAATGGTCCGCAATTGATACTGGCTAGGAAAGATCTAACTTTGAGATTGGGCCAGTCTCCTGAGAGCATTGGGTTCCTAATAGCTCGCTTTTAACCGCTCTGATAGATTGTATTGTCACCAAACTCTAAAATTGACAAGATAATTGACCGAACCTTCACGGTCTTCACATTGAGTTAAGTTGGTAAACTGGGGGTTTGTATTGTGTTTGATTGCTTGTGTGCATACTCGATCCTTCTGTGCATTTGCACCTTTTTCTCCATATCCTTTGACTTGACCACTTGTGCTCTCTTGATCCCACCTTCTGTTTCGGAGATGGCCGACTGGAGTTATTTTAATCTGATCTTCGTATATACCTCATACTCTCCAGGATCCACCTTCCTTTTTCCAGGAGGACTTTCCTCTTGAGTTTTGTGCATATCAGCCTAACCCATTATTTCAGGAATTGGAGGACTTTGATTTTCACCCACCCTCATTCAACCCACCCGATCCTGGGATTTTGGAGTCACCTTTCATGATTTCCACACTTGAGACACTGAACCAGATGGTGGAGCATATGAATTCAAGGATTAGCAATCTATTTAACATAAGTACGAGCCAGAACGCTGCTCCACTATTTGAGAATATGGATTCACTTGAGGATAATCATGAGAACTTGCAGTCGCCCAAAATACAAAAAATAAGAAAATTTTAAAAATCCAAAAAGATTCCGGGAGACTCGTTATTGATTCATTTTGTGAGGAGAGTACCCAAATGCCCAATCATTTACCCACATATTTATTCACATCATGTCCCAACCTTAACCCTGAGGATTCCATTATGCAGACTTCTCTTGGCAATCCTTGTGTAAATGCTGATTCCGACCTCCTCCCTTGTATGGATGAGGTCCAAAATTCAAAAAAAAATGTTGATTGAACCCGAAGTGTTGACGACCATTCACGAGATTATTAAAGCCCCACTTCAACATGCCATGACAGATTTATCTACTCCTCAACACAAGAAGAGAAAGCGAAGGAGAAGATCTGAGCATCACATCTTGACCATGGCCACTGCCTACGCCATCTCTTACCGTCCGTATTTTAAGAAAGGGAACACTACCACACCTCTTGTGAGTTGCTCCATATCTGACTATTCGTATGATAAAACTCTCCTTGATGGCGGTTCATCAATCAATATAATACCCTTCTCTATGGTACAGTCTCTTCATCTTGGGCCTCTTAAGAAAACTAGTATGATAGTTCAATTTGCTGATTGATCTATCAAGAGGCCGATGGGTATTCTAGAAAATGTTGTTATTCTTATTCAGGGCATGAATTTCACTTCGGATTTTGTTGTAATGCCCATGGAGACCTCCACCCATGTGGAACACCCTCCAGTCATCCTAGGACGACCTTTCCTTGCCTCTGCGGGAGCCGTTATTGGATATGGTTCAGGAGAGATTCTCTTTTATTCTGATGTAGGGAGCGATTTGTTGATCACTACACCTACTACTGAACAGAGATCTGCATCCCATGAGAGCACGCCCGTGTTAGCCAACCCCAAGGAATTTGACCTCGATGCTCCGGTGAACGATTCCACCGTAACCTCACTGTCTCCAACATCGCTTACACCTCTGTGTTGTTCCCTCTTCATGTCCCTTCACCCAGCCACCTTCCATTCACATCGAACCCCTAGGGATCGAGCTTTTGAGGTCCCTCCTCTGCCACTTCGTCGGACCTCATCGCCGCACTCCACCTTTGCTCCTCGCCACCAAATAAGGCTCCCTAGACCCTGTTTTTGCTTGCTCGTGTCTTCTTTGTAGGTTTGGAGAGCCAAAGGATTCCAAATGGAGTTGATTTCTCAACCGAAGGAGCACCTGGAGCCCCCCTCCCTTCATCGATGCCATCTGACCACGTCGGTGCTCCAGGTTCTCAGATGAGACCATCATCTGACGAGGAGGACTTCTAGAAACGTCTAGATCCACTTAGTGGCAAAAGAGAAGGTTGGACGAGCCTGCTATTCCAGATTCAAAATCGCCCCAGGCGAGTTCCCCCCATGTTCTTCCAGATCCCTCCTTTGTTGTCCGATCAAGCGTCGCGTGCTAGATGCCACAAGAGACGCCCGAGCCTTCGACTGTCAGATTGCTCATCGCAATTTAATCTCAGCCAATGACCGACGAAGCGGTACAGGCCGTTAGGATCGCGCCACGTGTATAAGCGAAGTCTTCAGCGTTGTCTGCTCGCACCTCTTTGGGGTAATTTGCAAATCTCACCCCGTATTTTTTGTATTAAATAATTGGTCAAGTAAATAAAGTATAACATGTTAAATAAATTGGGTAGTTTACAAATAGAACCCTGTATTTATTGAAATTTCAGTTTGGTCCAGTCCAGCTCAGTTCACGCGTCGACCCATGTGAGCTGGGCAAATTGCACTGTAACCCCTAGTAATTTTTCTAATTAATAAATAGTATAATAAAACTAAATAAATGTTATTTTATTCAGGTACCTTTGCACAGCCCCCTATCATATATTTTATTTGCAAAAAGATGTGTATAGGTGAATATGATTTTTCTCCCTGCTAGGATTCATATGATTTTTCTCTATTTATTAACTATAGCTAATTTGCTCCTAAAAAGTCACAAAAATAGGGTTAAATTATTCGTGCCATGTATATTCACGCCCATATTTTATTTAGCATTTTTTGCATTTTATGCATTTATTAAAAATAATAAGGAGCCTATTTATTCCCTGTCTAACTTATAAAATACCAAAAAAATATAAAAATGCATCTAAAAAATCCAAAAAAATCACTATATCCTATTTTAATTACATACCAAAAATCAATAAAAATGGGAAAAATAAAAAGCTTAATGAATGAAAAAACCCAAAATCTTCTATAAAAATTTAAAAAAATCCTTTAAAATTCCAAAAATAAGTTTTTCTGTTTTATAATTTTATTTATATAAATATTTATATATTAAAATTTATTTGGATAATTTTGGGACTTATTTACTATTTTTAATATCCTAATCAATTTCATGTATTTTATTTATCCCTTAATTGGGATATTTTTTACTTTAAAAATACATAAAAATTAGCAAAAATTCTTATAAAATTACAAAAACATTAGAAAAATATGAAAACCCCAAAAAACTATTTTCTATATTTTAGCTATATTTATTAGTATTTATAAGTACTATTATATATTGTTTGTATAAAGCCATATATATGCTATATTATTTATATAAAAGAAAAAATAATATAATAATATAAAAATATCAAAAGAAAATATAAAAATAGAAAAATTTAAAAAATCAAATACAAAAATATAAAATAAAAATAAAATAAAAATTAATATAATATTAAAAACCCACAAAAACTATAAATAGACAAGAGATGAAAGACAACGATTTTTTAGCATCTTTTTGCCTCCTTCTACTGTTTGCTCCCTGTGTTCGACCTCTACACGTGCTTACACCTATACACCTATAAATAGTCAAGAATGCGGTGGCAGATCACCTTTCCATATTAGAGCTTCATGAGACTTCTGAGTTCACTACACCCATCACTGGGACATTTCCAGACGAGGTGATTCTTGTTGTCACCTCACTTCTATGGTATGTTGATTTTGTGAACTATCTTGTTTCCATGAAAATCCAAAAGGTTGGACCAGACAGCAGTTTGAGACTTTCCCTGTGAAGGCCAAGCATACCAATGGGAGGATCCCACTCTTTACCATGAAGGGGAGATAGTGTATGGCGTCGATGTATTCATCAGGAGGAACACCACAGTGTCGTCACATATTACATAAGCTAGAGGCAAGAGGACATCACTCTAGGAGGACGGCCAAAAAGGTGCTTCAATCAGGCCTTTGGTGTCCTACACTCTTCAAGGATGACGATGCATTCGTGAATATGTGTACTGACTATCAGAGGTTGGGCACTTGTGGACATAGAGATATGATGCTGATGTAGCCCATTCACTTCTATAAGGTTTTTGGCACATGGGGCATAGATTTTATGGGCTCATTTTCTTAGAGTCAAGGATTTGAGTACATTCTGTTGTCCGTGGACTATGTTAGTTGTTGGATTGAAGCAATACTCATCGAAATCGCTAATGCAAAGATAATTTGTAGATTTTTGAGGAAGAATATTATTACACGGTTCGGGGTGCCTAGAATTCTGATTTTTGATGGAGGTACTTACTTCATCAATGACAAGGTAAGGGCCCTTTGTAACAAGTTCATCATCGACCATAGAGTTGCCACTCTGTACCATCCACAGATGAATGGTCTTGCCAAGGTTTCCCAATAGGGATATTAAGTTGGTATTGCAGAAGGTTGTCTACCCAGAACGAAAGGATTTGTCATAGCTTTTGGACTCAGCTCTATGGGCTTATAGGACTTCGTTCAAGACTCCTTTAGTTACATCTCCCTTCCGACTCATTTATGACGAGCCATGACACTTATGTGTTGAGATAAATAACAAGTCATGGCAGGCAGTTATATAGATTTTCTCGAACCCAGGGAGTGTAGGAGAGAAGAGGAAAGCAGAGTTGGCAGCCTTGGAGGAGCTACGTGATACAACCTTCTTGAGTAGTCTACTTATAAGGACAAAGTGAAAGTATGGCATGATTCACGCATCAACCATAAGTAGTTTGAGTCAAACCAAAGAGTATGGATATTCGATGTGAGACTAAAGTTATTTCCAGAGAAATTATAGAGCAAGTGGAAAGGCCCATTCATAGTGAGAAAGGTGCACGATAAAGGTGGCACTGATATATCCAAGTTGTCTTCTGAATCCATCTTTCGGGTCAACGGTCAGCACCTGAAGCCTTTTCTTGATCATGGTCTGCTGACCATTGAGGTTTCCCCCATCCATTTTTTATGAGATGTGACTTTATCCTAAGTATAGGGATTTTGCTACACTAAGGATGTACTTTATCCTAAGTATAGGGAGTATAGAGATCGAGTTGTTCTATTTTTGTTCTATTTCATTACTCATGTTGTTACTTATTGATGAATCTCGGATTCATCACTCTAAGTCTCATTAATTAGGCTCAAGTCCCTCAAGATCAACTGCATTTCTGCATTTATTTCGCATAATTAGCATCCGGGCATGATTGCATAAGAATTGCATTTTAGCATTAATTTCTGCATAAAATAAGAAGCCAAAAATCCAAGCCAAAAATTGACCTGTAAATAGCCTAACTTCCCCTATTTTTTAACTCCTTCATGCTAACACCGCATGCCACAAACTCACTTCCACTGTGTACACATCACTAACAAGAATAAATAAAAAATACAAAAAAATAATTAACCCTGGTAAGTGGACCAAAAACCCAAACCCTAAGTTTCAGGATTTTCGGACTAAAAGCCACATATCTTCCCCATCCAGTGTCCGATTTGATCCTACTCACTTTTGAACTAATGCACATTCAATTACCTTCAAAACAAGACCAAGTTCAAGTGAATCGGAGCTCGTATGTGAAAGTTGGGTTTTGGGCCTCTTTTGTACATTGTATTTTCGCGGCTTTTTGACCTGTATTTCATGCATTTATTTTCTTTATTAATAAAAATCCAAAAAAAAATTAGATTTATGTGTGTTTTATTTATCTTTGAGTTTTCTCTATTTTTACGGATTTTTATCGCGTTTAAAATTGACAAAAAAATTAGAAAACCCAAAAATCAAGGTATTCTATGTACATGGGATACCCCAAAAATTTGCTTTTCACATTTGACCGAATTTGGCTTTGATGTCTTCATGAAAGTTGTAGATCTCGTCGAGACGAGCATTTTTCGTGAAGGAACTTTTTCGATCCGAGGTCATTTGCTATTTTATATCGATTTTTGAAATCTTTTATTCGCGGATTTTTCTGGAGCTGACACGTGGCAGCCCCAGAGGCCGCCACGTGTCAACGTCTTTTGAGCTTTATTAATATCATTTTTTTTAAAAAAAAAATAATTAAAATCCACCGCACGTGCTGCGCACGTGCCCCCAGGCACGTGCCCCTCACGTGCTCCGCCAGGAGCCCCTTCCGCCACGTGGCCCCTATCTGGCCGTTCGATCTCGGCCGATCGAACGGCCAGGACCCGTCGTCCTCCTCCGGAACTGCCGCCCCGCTATCCCGCAAACGGCCGCCGCCTCTTCGTAACCACCGCCGCCCTCGCCTCGCCAACAACCACCTCCGCAACCGCCGCCCTCCTCTTTTCTCGCAACGGCCCCGACTCCATCGCCCTTGACGCCAACCATCTCCCTCTCGCCTATAAATAAACCCTCGCCGCTCCCAGTCATCGACATCCGCCGATAGAGCTTGGAGGAGGCGGCGGTGACAGGGCCCCTCCACCTTCTTCTTGGCGAGGTCCGGCCGCGCATCCACGGCCGTCGCAGCCCGCACCCAGGTGCTGCTCTGCCCAAGCTCCAAGCTTCGTCGAGCCAACGTCATCGACTCGCCCCCGCCACCGGAGCCCCGCTCCGCCTTGCGCCCTCGACCACGCCATCGGGACTCCTCCGCCTTCGACGACTTCTTCACCGACCACCGCATCGCCAACGACAGGAGCTGCTCCGACTCCGCCCTCCCCTCGTCTTCATCGGCCACCATCGACGATATCTCCACCCCTCGACAACCATCGCCTCCAACGCCTCCGTCGTCGACAGCACCGCCGGGTCCACGCCGTCATCCTCCGCCATCGCCACCGCCGCGAGCTTCACATCCGCACCGACGCCACCAAGCTCCGATCATCGTCAACCTCCTGCCACCGGCCGCTACTCCGTCAACACCAGCACCGCCCAGACACCGCCACCGGCCTGCAGGGCCGAGACCCCCCGCACGTGAGCCGCACGTGCGCGGGGGGACGTCAGCAGCTGCATCATCCCTGGGTCACGTGCTACGCACGTGACCTCGGGGAAAATTGCAAGAAGCCCCAGGAGCTCCCTCTAATTGCATATCCGTCCACCCCAGCCAGAGGCACGTGCTGCGCACGTGCCTCTTGGTAAAATTGCAGAGACTCCCCCCCAGTTTAGGTAATTGCATTTAGGTCCCCGTCTGCACTTTTATTTTTATTTATTTATTTATATTCGTGGCATGTACCCCCCTGTGTTCTACCTCTGTTTTGAACCTCTTCTAGACATCGTTTCATTTATTTAAAAATAGCATTTTGTTCATCTCTTAATCCTCTACATTTGGACATGCTGTGGATATTTTTATGAATTACGGTTGATTAATAAATAATTATTTTGTGGAAATTGAAATATTTTGCCCAATCTGTGCTTGGAAATTCGTAGTTAATTAACCGTTGATTTAAAAATTCCCAAAAAAATCACATATCGTAGAGATTAATTTGATTAACATTGTGCCCAAAAATCATTGCATTTGCATGCATTATTTGCCCTGTAAAAATCATTTTGTGCATTTCAATGTTTGATTTTTAATAGGTATTAAACCCCACATTTTTGAGGTCTAGGATTTTTCTAAGATCCATTACCTAGTGATAGATCTTAGGTAATTTTAGTTCTCGAAAATAAGTAGGTTTAATATTTATTAAAATTAAATATTGAAAATTAATTTGTTTGCATTCAATAATTCATAAAAAATTCATATTGCATCTAAAAATTACAAAAAAATTACAGTGCACTTATTTCATCATCTTTTACATCTCGGCTAAGTTTCGTAATTTTCAGACACCGTTTGAACATATTTTACATTTTAGTCCCTAAAATAGGCCGAATTTGCATTTCGCATCTCATCTTGCATTGAAAAATTCCAAAAAAAAATACCGCCTTGAAAACCGAACTCAAAATTGGATAGACATTAATCTAGGTTGTTCCTTTGCCTCCTTGTGATCGACCTTGGGACTTGCCCAAGTAAAATAAACATAAACCACGAGATTAAAATTGAATCATTATTTTGTGGTTATTTCTTGACTGTTTCCGAATCGCCGCCTACAACGAACGACATATTTATTTTCACGATTGACGATTAAAAACGATTTCTTAACGCGGCTTTCGCGGGCTACGTCAGATGGCGCCGTTGCCGGGGAGGCAAACGGCTTAGTTTTTGTTTTGAAAATTTTTGTTCGGTTTTCCGAATTTGGGTAGTCTGACCCCCGAATTTTTCATTGTAAATCCCATTTTGTTTCTCGTATTTATTTTTCAGCATTTCTTTCATTTATTTTATTTTTGATTATTTTTTGAGTCACTCTCTTACAATCTCTCTCTTATTTTTCTTGCGAGGTACCCGGCGCACGTGGAGCGGTTTTTCAAGGAACCGACGCATCTTCACCGACACCCGAAGAAACCGTAATTAAATTAAGATCGAGTCGAGTCGTGAGAGAGAGTAGAGTCTAGGTTTTTAATTTCTGCATTTTTATTTTCTGCTCATTTATAGCGGTGTCCGTTTGGACTCTCGCGTGTGTACAAAGACATTGAACTTTATTTGTGGTGTGTCGTGGCCTGTTTCACTCTCCGGAGAGGGTGGGGCCCGACTTGAGTGGCGATTAGGATAGACCTGCACATACGGCTCTTAGAGCATTTATATTTTTGCTTGTGCTCGTAGGATCTTAAGCCACACTACACTCTAATCAAGACGCACCTTAGATCGTTCAACTTAGCCAAAAATTTAACTCAATTCTTCCCGCTAATAGAACTTTCTGCTAGGGTGCGGTTTTCATCGGCTTGCACGCATTTAGTATAAATTTTCAATTCTGTATTGCATCCCACATGGAGATTGCGAGGAGGCACTGTAAGTCTTCTAACTGAGCATTCATCATAAGTTTTCCGCGTGCATCGGCTTTTCCCGAATTCCTCTCTCTTGTTTTATCACATAAATCTAAAGGAAATTGGGACTGGACGGTAGACGTGAATTTGTGTTCACCTAAATTCTACAGTGATCGCCCTAATAAAACTGGGACTGCTAAATATAGCCGATCTAAAAATCCATAAAATCAAGAATTTCTACGGGAGAGCAACCCCGACATTGTTTGATTTATCTTGCAGCGAGGAGAGAGACGCACACTAGGATAGAGCCCAGCTCCAAACCTAACAGCTCACGTAAATGGCTTGCAAGATTGAATTCTCACCAATTAAAACTAACAAGATAATTAGCCGAATCCTTACGGCTTCAATGTGTGAGTTGGTGAACCCGGGGTTTGAATTGTGTTTGCATTGGTGTGCGTGAACCGATTTCAAGATCAATAGCCGCACATTCGATAAAAATTCTCTTTGACTATCCCGTGCAATCATCTCTTCCCTCTCTTGATAATGGAACTCTTGTCCAAAAATTCTCACCGATCCGACTCTCCATTCCTCTCAAAAATGACCAAACACCCCTCAGAGCTATATTATGAAAATGAATTTGTTTCGGTTAAGCCCAAATCAACTCAATCCCCTTATTTCAATAGTCCTCCAACATTTGCGGGAGGCTTTCACCCGCAGATAAATTCGGCCTCCTCATTAAATTTCTATTCGAACAATCCAACCGTAAATGACCACCTACCATCTCGGACCGAATCATCTTATTCTCAGTTTCTCGCCAATGAAACTTTTCAAGATCAAAATCCCTTCAAACCTCATAACTGGCAGAGAAACCAAACTCAGATGGATGGACATGCACTGAATAATCATCAACATTGGATTGACCATGATAGACCCCTCGTCAGACAGGATACTCATACAGAGGACTGGACTGACCGCTTAAAAACGCATAAACCCTGTATGTTGACTCCACAATATCAAGGTCTGACCGATCAACGACACATGTCTGAACCTTATGAGCAGCCTCCTTCCATTATTTTTGAGGAGAAATTTTCAGAAAATAATGAGCATATTTCGGATATTCCAAGAAGCTCTCCTCTCAGCACAAAGAGAAAAATGGAAGATGAAATTATCGAACATACACCTACTGCTCCCATAATTAATCATGAACCAAATCTAGAGGAGGATATTTCGAGGATAAATAAGAAATTCAAGTCAATAGAGGAGAGATTTCAAAAATTTACCGATCGATTCATCACATTCTATGGTGACTCGGACAGTAAAATGAATGAGGAAATAACTGGATCTGAGATTGAAAATTCTGAGGATATTCAGGGACCAATGGACAGTTCTGAAAAGGATTATGCTACTAAGCACCACCCTGAACACCAGAGCCCCTCTTCGTCTGAAGAACACCCCACGCCCCCACACCACCCAGAAAATACCAAAAAAATAGAAATATTTGAAAATCACAAAAAAATTGAAAATTCAGAAAATTTCATAAAAATTGAAACTGAAGATGATCTGCGAAATTTGGATCCGACTATACGGGAAGCACTGGAAAAACGCTTGATATTTGAACTTCCCTTTATACAGGCCATTGAACACTTCCCCGACCTTAAAAGATTTATAACAGATAAATTAATGAACAAAAAGTCGGGCAGAATACGAACAAAGACTGAAAGACATATCTTGTCAATGGCCTCCTCCTTGGTGTTGAGGAGAAAAACCAAGAGCCGCATAGTAAAGCGGTTGCCCAGATTTGACTGCAAAATCAAAGACACAATTTTCACCCATGCTCAGATTGATGATGATTCACCAATTAATATCCTCCCGACCTCTGTATTCCATGAACTCAAACTCGGACCGATTTGGAAGATACGAGAGATTGTACAATTAGCGGACCGATCGATAAAGCGGCCGAGAGGAACTATTTCTGTCATCATAAAATTCCAAGATGCTCCGCTCAAGGTAGAATTCACGATCATCGATATTGAGCATCAAGGAGAATTTACCCAGTCTCCAATCATTCTCGGAAAGCCATTCTTGGCATTGGCCAAGGCGAGTATCGATTGTGAGACTCGGGAAATCAATTTCACAGCATTGGAAGCACTTAAATCTGACCCTATCTTTGAGGAACCACGATCTTCTGAGGCAACCCACGAAGTCCCCAACAACCGTAACCATGAAGCGGTAGAAGAGCCCTACCCCGCAACCACACCTGAGATAGCAGTTGTTGATGAGACTATTGGTTTAGAAAATCTCCCCAATATTCAAATCCCCGAGGATCTCAAAATAGACAAATCTTTCTACTACGATCCAGAGACATATGCATGGTCACACCCTGGAGCAACATTCTCTGAATACCTTGACCAAATCATCCCAAATCGAGAGTGCTCAAACATTCAAAAGACTGAGAGCAAGCACGCAGACCAAGCACCGACCAAGGAGAATTTGAATGGATATTCATCTGGATATTCAAGTGAACCGACACCTTCACGACGAAATAAAAAGAGAGTCACCTTTGACCTTTCGGAAGAGGAATCAGTTGATGATCCCTCATCAGGTCCGGAAAAGATGGTTTACATGAGTGAAGTCTGTTCGGCAGCCCTAAAGCCATATCTTCGTAAGGATCCAAAATTCAATCCCCGTTGGACAACTCCCGTTCCTAACTACTATTCATCCAAAGCTGATGCTCCTGCATTCTTCAAGTACACTGGAATTCTTTCGTATGAGCTGACTGAGACCGGTGCTTCTGAGCATTCATCCGAGGACAAACTGATTGACCCCAAGAAGGAACGAATTCTGAGAAAACAATCGAAAAAACAAAAAGACCAGAATACTTGGAGTATGCCCACTTTCAAATACTACTCCTCTGAGGATAACTCTGATGATGGATATCTTTCATCTGACTCAAACACTTCATCTATTATCCATCATGATTTTTCTGAGGATGACACTGATTGTAGTTGGGAATCATATGCCTCATCGCCGACTCATCACTACGATCTCCCACCACAGGCTCATAAAAAGATCAGCCGAAAACCGCCTTAATCATCGGCTACCCACCCTCCCTCCCGACCACATTGGTTCCCTTGTACAGCTTCTTCCTCTACTTAGGTCAAGGCCTAAGTATAGGGGGGACCAATGCCATCTGTATATACCATCCTTCTCCTAACTCCTAATCGCTCCATATCCACCCTTCTTCCATACTTAGGCTGTTCAAAGCCTAAGTATAGGGGGAACCGACATCCACCCGTATATACTCTCCTCATTTCCTGACCGCTTTTCTTTTCATTCTTTTTCTTCTTTTCTTTTTTCTTTCGTTTTTTTCTCACTCTCTTACGCTTAGCCCGAGCTATGTCTTCTTTACGCTTCTTGTGCTCTGAGGACACAGCACTCGCTAAGTATAGGTGGGTCTGTATATACTTTGTATATATTTTACCCATATCTCGTACTTTCGCGTAAGTCTATTTGTATTTTCGGGGTGGGTACTAACTGGAAAAAAAAAACAACAAAAAAAAAAGAAAGATTGAAAAAGAGGCTTCTTATTCCATTTTCTGCATAAAAAAAAATCCCTTGCATAAAATGTGAAAAAAAAAAAGAGAGTGTCTGCATTTCACGCACCTACACTTCATCCATCACCGCATGCATTTGCATCTGTGAAAAGTCATTGGGTTCTGAACCGAGTTATGAGCCGAAACCGAGAGTGGTCTGGGCTTGACCTTAATCCACCTAATTTTCAGAGGAACTTCACCGAGAAATAGAATTTTAAGAACTTCAGGTCTTTGTGACTTAATTCCTTAAGTTCCACATGACAATGTACAGCGTTTGACTCTTAGTGTCTAACCTGGTCTCTTCATTCTGGGTACAACTCTGGAATAGGGAATTAATTCGCACTCTCGCACTATGCACTTAGCTCAACCCAAACGGGATGTTGGAAGACTGTGTGAGTCTCTTTCCTGGTAGCGTGGAAATCTAAAGACCGGAGTACGGGTTGAAATAAAGCTTCGGAAAAGGGATGGACGGCTGGGCACAATTTTTCTAAGACCCCAAAAAATGTACGGAACAAAAGATTCTATATCCGTAGGGGCACAACAAGATCCAAGCAGAACCACCAAAAATTCCAAATACATAGAAGCATTCTACCAAATAAAAATCCGACCAAAAAGGTCCAAGCTTCAGAAACCTGCAGATCTTGGTGGAGACTCGGCTACACTGGCCATCTCCACAAGGAGAGGTGACTACACTGGCCACCCTCCAGTTCTTTTCTCTTTCTTCTATCTTCTCCCTCATTCGATTGTGAACACAGCACGACAGACCTTAGAAGGAAATACCTGACTCCCCGAGGACGAGTTACTGGAAAGGAGAGGAGCATGGTAGTCCGGCATTCTGAATGGGAAGAGCTAAAACCCTTCACACACATGAGTCGGTTATTCAATGTTCATAGGGTATACTTTGGGAAGAGGATTGATCTAAGATGACTTCTGAGTTGAAACTGTGTCAATGATGTGTAGAACTTGAGGGCTGTTGATTTTGAAATTCTAAGTCTCACAGAAGTTCCGCCACATTATTAATCCAAAGGTCAAGTTTAGTTTCACTTTCACCTTCAGTTCATGGTCTTGGTATGGAACCCAGTCTCATTTCACTTCATGGCATTTCTTTTTGATGCTCAGGGACGAGCATGGTTTAAGTATAGGGGGATGATGAATCTCGGATTCATCACTCTAAGTCTCATTAATTAGGCTCAAGTCCCTCAAGATCAACTGCATTTCTGCATTTATTTCGCATAATTAGCATCCGGGCATGATTGCATAAGAATTGCATTTTAGCATTAATTTCTGCATAAAATAAGAAGCCAAAAATCCAAGCCAAAAATTGACCTGTAAATAGCCTAACTTCCCCTATTTTTTAACTCCTTCATGCTAACACCGCATGCCACAAACTCACTTCCACTGTGTACACATCACTAACAAGAATAAATAAAAAATACAAAAAAATAATTAACCCTGGTAAGTGGACCAAAAACCCAAACCCTAAGTTTCAGGATTTTCGGACTAAAAGCCACATATCTTCCCCATCCAGTGTCCGATTTGATCCTACTCACTTTTGAACTAATGCACATTCAATTACCTTCAAAACAAGACCAAGTTCAAGTGAATCGGAGCTCGTATGTGAAAGTTGGGTTTTGGGCCTCTTTTGTACATTGTATTTTCGCGGCTTTTTGACCTGTATTTCATGCATTTATTTTCTTTATTAATAAAAATCCAAAAAAAAATTAGATTTATGTGTGTTTTATTTATCTTTGAGTTTTCTCTATTTTTCCGGATTTTTATCGCGTTTAAAATTGACAAAAAAATTAGAAAACCCAAAAATCAAGGTATTCTATGTACATGGGATACCCCAAAAATTTGCTTTTCACATTTGACCGAATTTGGCTTTGATGTCTTCATGAAAGTTGTAGATCTCGTCGAGACGAGCATTTTTCGTGAAGGAACTTTTTCGATCCGAGGTCATTTGCTATTTTATATCGATTTTTGAAATCTTTTATTCGCGGATTTTTCTGGAGCTGACACGTGGCAGCCCCAGAGGCCGCCACGTGTCAACGTCTTTTGAGCTTTATTAATATCATTTTTTTTAAAAAAAAAATAATTAAAATCCACCGCACGTGCTGCGCACGTGCCCCCAGGCACGTGCCCCTCACGTGCTCCGCCAGGAGCCCCTTCCGCCACGTGGCCCCTATCTGGCCGTTCGATCTCGGCCGATCGAACGGCCAGGACCCGTCGTCCTCCTCCGGAACTGCCGCCCCGCTATCCCGCAAACGGCCGCCGCCTCTTCGTAACCACCGCCGCCCTCGCCTCGCCAACAACCACCTCCGCAACCGCCGCCCTCCTCTTTTCTCGCAACGGCCCCGACTCCATCGCCCTTGACGCCAACCATCTCCCTCTCGCCTATAAATAAACCCTCGCCGCTCCCAGTCATCGACATCCGCCGATAGAGCTTGGAGGAGGCGGCGGTGACAGGGCCCCTCCACCTTCTTCTTGGCGAGGTCCGGCCGCGCATCCACGGCCGTCGCAGCCCGCACCCAGGTGCTGCTCTGCCCAAGCTCCAAGCTTCGTCGAGCCAACGTCATCGACTCGCCCCCGCCACCGGAGCCCCGCTCCGCCTTGCGCCCTCGACCACGCCATCGGGACTCCTCCGCCTTCGACGACTTCTTCACCGACCACCGCATCGCCAACGACAGGAGCTGCTCCGACTCCGCCCTCCCCTCGTCTTCATCGGCCACCATCGACGATATCTCCACCCCTCGACAACCATCGCCTCCAACGCCTCCGTCGTCGACAGCACCGCCGGGTCCACGCCGTCATCCTCCGCCATCGCCACCGCCGCGAGCTTCACATCCGCACCGACGCCACCAAGCTCCGATCATCGTCAACCTCCTGCCACCGGCCGCTACTCCGTCAACACCAGCACCGCCCAGACACCGCCACCGGCCTGCAGGGCCGAGACCCCCCGCACGTGAGCCGCACGTGCGCGGGGGGACGTCAGCAGCTGCATCATCCCTGGGTCACGTGCTACGCACGTGACCTCGGGGAAAATTGCAAGAAGCCCCAGGAGCTCCCTCTAATTGCATATCCGTCCACCCCAGCCAGAGGCACGTGCTGCGCACGTGCCTCTTGGTAAAATTGCAGAGACTCCCCCCCAGTTTAGGTAATTGCATTTAGGTCCCCGTCTGCACTTTTATTTTTATTTATTTATTTATATTCGTGGCATGTACCCCCTGTGTTCTACCTCTGTTTTGAACCTCTTCTAGACATCGTTTCATTTATTTAAAAATAGCATTTTGTTCATCTCTTAATCCTCTACATTTGGACATGCTGTGGATATTTTTATGAATTACGGTTGATTAATAAATAATTATTTTGTGGAAATTGAAATATTTTGCCCAATCTGTGCTTGGAAATTCGTAGTTAATTAACCGTTGATTTAAAAATTCCCAAAAAAATCACATATCGTAGAGATTAATTTGATTAACATTGTGCCCAAAAATCATTGCATTTGCATGCATTATTTGCCCTGTAAAAATCATTTTGTGCATTTCAATGTTTGATTTTTAATAGGTATTAAACCCCACATTTTTGAGGTCTAGGATTTTTCTAAGATCCATTACCTAGTGATAGATCTTAGGTAATTTTAGTTCTCGAAAATAAGTAGGTTTAATATTTATTAAAATTAAATATTGAAAATTAATTTGTTTGCATTCAATAATTCATAAAAAATTCATATTGCATCTAAAAATTACAAAAAAATTACAGTGCACTTATTTCATCATCTTTTACATCTCGGCTAAGTTTCGTAATTTTCAGACACCGTTTGAACATATTTTACATTTTAGTCCCTAAAATAGGCCGAATTTGCATTTCGCATCTCATCTTGCATTGAAAAATTCCAAAAAAAAATACCGCCTTGAAAACCGAACTCAAAATTGGATAGACATTAATCTAGGTTGTTCCTTTGCCTCCTTGTGATCGACCTTGGGACTTGCCCAAGTAAAATAAACATAAACCACGAGATTAAAATTGAATCATTATTTTGTGGTTATTTCTTGACTGTTTCCGAATCGCCGCCTACAACGAACGACATATTTATTTTCACGATTGACGATTAAAAACGATTTCTTAACGCGGCTTTCGCGGGCTACGTCAGATGGCGCCGTTGCCGGGGAGGCAAACGGCTTAGTTTTTGTTTTGAAAATTTTTGTTCGGTTTTCCGAATTTGGGTAGTCTGACCCCCGAATTTTTCATTGTAAATCCCATTTTGTTTCTCGTATTTATTTTTCAGCATTTCTTTCATTTATTTTATTTTTGATTATTTTTTGAGTCACTCTCTTACAATCTCTCTCTTATTTTTCTTGCGAGGTACCCGGCGCACGTGGAGCGGTTTTTCAAGGAACCGACGCATCTTCACCGACACCCGAAGAAACCGTAATTAAATTAAGATCGAGTCGAGTCGTGAGAGAGAGTAGAGTCTAGGTTTTTAATTTCTGCATTTTTATTTTCTGCTCATTTATAGCGGTGTCCGTTTGGACTCTCGCGTGTGTACAAAGACATTGAACTTTATTTGTGGTGTGTCGTGGCCTGTTTCACTCTCCGGAGAGGGTGGGGCCCGACTTGAGTGGCGATTAGGATAGACCTGCACATACGGCTCTTAGAGCATTTATATTTTTGCTTGTGCTCGTAGGATCTTAAGCCACACTACACTCTAATCAAGACGCACCTTAGATCGTTCAACTTAGCCAAAAATTTAACTCAATTCTTCCCGCTAATAGAACTTTCTGCTAGGGTGCGGTTTTCATCGGCTTGCACGCATTTAGTATAAATTTTCAATTCTGTATTGCATCCCACATGGAGATTGCGAGGAGGCACTGTAAGTCTTCTAACTGAGCATTCATCATAAGTTTTCCGCGTGCATCGGCTTTTCCCGAATTCCTCTCTCTTGTTTTATCACATAAATCTAAAGGAAATTGGGACTGGACGGTAGACGTGAATTTGTGTTCACCTAAATTCTACAGTGATCGCCCTAATAAAACTGGGACTGCTAAATATAGCCGATCTAAAAATCCATAAAATCAAGAATTTCTACGGGAGAGCAACCCCGACATTGTTTGATTTATCTTGCAGCGAGGAGAGAGACGCACACTAGGATAGAGCCCAGCTCCAAACCTAACAGCTCACGTAAATGGCTTGCAAGATTGAATTCTCACCAATTAAAACTAACAAGATAATTAGCCGAATCCTTACGGCTTCAATGTGTGAGTTGGTGAACCCGGGGTTTGAATTGTGTTTGCATTGGTGTGCGTGAACCGATTTCAAGATCAATAGCCGCACATTCGATAAAAATTCTCTTTGACTATCCCGTGCAATCATCTCTTCCCTCTCTTGATAATGGAACTCTTGTCCAAAAATTCTCACCGATCCGACTCTCCATTCCTCTCAAAAATGACCAAACACCCCTCAGAGCTATATTATGAAAATGAATTTGTTTCGGTTAAGCCCAAATCAACTCAATCCCCTTATTTCAATAGTCCTCCAACATTTGCGGGAGGCTTTCACCCGCAGATAAATTCGGCCTCCTCATTAAATTTCTATTCGAACAATCCAACCGTAAATGACCACCTACCATCTCGGACCGAATCATCTTATTCTCAGTTTCTCGCCAATGAAACTTTTCAAGATCAAAATCCCTTCAAACCTCATAACTGGCAGAGAAACCAAACTCAGATGGATGGACATGCACTGAATAATCATCAACATTGGATTGACCATGATAGACCCCTCGTCAGACAGGATACTCATACAGAGGACTGGACTGACCGCTTAAAAACGCATAAACCCTGTATGTTGACTCCACAATATCAAGGTCTGACCGATCAACGACACATGTCTGAACCTTATGAGCAGCCTCCTTCCATTATTTTTGAGGAGAAATTTTCAGAAAATAATGAGCATATTTCGGATATTCCAAGAAGCTCTCCTCTCAGCACAAAGAGAAAAATGGAAGATGAAATTATCGAACATACACCTACTGCTCCCATAATTAATCATGAACCAAATCTAGAGGAGGATATTTCGAGGATAAATAAGAAATTCAAGTCAATAGAGGAGAGATTTCAAAAATTTACCGATCGATTCATCACATTCTATGGTGACTCGGACAGTAAAATGAATGAGGAAATAACTGGATCTGAGATTGAAAATTCTGAGGATATTCAGGGACCAATGGACAGTTCTGAAAAGGATTATGCTACTAAGCAC
Organism: Ottelia alismoides; assembly: GCA_037367405.1. Classification (NCBI taxonomy): domain Eukaryota; kingdom Viridiplantae; phylum Streptophyta; class Magnoliopsida; order Alismatales; family Hydrocharitaceae; genus Ottelia; species Ottelia alismoides. The sequence continues at coordinate 29,343 of JAZKJV010004347.1, read as the reverse complement.
CACCCTGAACACCAGAGCCCCTCTTCGTCTGAAGAACACCCCACGCCCCCACACCACCCAGAAAATACCAAAAAAATAGAAATATTTGAAAATCACAAAAAAATTGAAAATTCAGAAAATTTCATAAAAATTGAAACTGAAGATGATCTGCGAAATTTGGATCCGACTATACGGGAAGCACTGGAAAAACGCTTGATATTTGAACTTCCCTTTATACAGGCCATTGAACACTTCCCCGACCTTAAAAGATTTATAACAGATAAATTAATGAACAAAAAGTCGGGCAGAATACGAACAAAGACTGAAAGACATATCTTGTCAATGGCCTCCTCCTTGGTGTTGAGGAGAAAAACCAAGAGCCGCATAGTAAAGCGGTTGCCCAGATTTGACTGCAAAATCAAAGACACAATTTTCACCCATGCTCGGATTGATGATGATTCACCAATTAATATCCTCCCGACCTCTGTATTCCATGAACTCAAACTCGGACCGATTTGGAAGATACGAGAGATTGTACAATTAGCGGACCGATCGATAAAGCGGCCGAGAGGAACTATTTCTGTCATCATAAAATTCCAAGATGCTCCGCTCAAGGTAGAATTCACGATCATCGATATTGAGCATCAAGGAGAATTTACCCAGTCTCCAATCATTCTCGGAAAGCCATTCTTGGCATTGGCCAAGGCGAGTATCGATTGTGAGACTCGGGAAATCAATTTCACAGCATTGGAAGCACTTAAATCTGACCCTATCTTTGAGGAACCACGATCTTCTGAGGCAACCCACGAAGTCCCCAACAACCGTAACCATGAAGCGGTAGAAGAGCCCTACCCCGCAACCACACCTGAGATAGCAGTTGTTGATGAGACTATTGGTTTAGAAAATCTCCCCAATATTCAAATCCCCGAGGATCTCAAAATAGACAAATCTTTCTACTACGATCCAGAGACATATGCATGGTCACACCCTGGAGCAACATTCTCTGAATACCTTGACCAAATCATCCCAAATCGAGAGTGCTCAAACATTCAAAAGACTGAGAGCAAGCACGCAGACCAAGCACCGACCAAGGAGAATTTGAATGGATATTCATCTGGATATTCAAGTGAACCGACACCTTCACGACGAAATAAAAAGAGAGTCACCTTTGACCTTTCGGAAGAGGAATCAGTTGATGATCCCTCATCAGGTCCGGAAAAGATGGTTTACATGAGTGAAGTCTGTTCGGCAGCCCTAAAGCCATATCTTCGTAAGGATCCAAAATTCAATCCCCGTTGGACAACTCCCGTTCCTAACTACTATTCATCCAAAGCTGATGCTCCTGCATTCTTCAAGTACACTGGAATTCTTTCGTATGAGCTGACTGAGACCGGTGCTTCTGAGCATTCATCCGAGGACAAACTGATTGACCCCAAGAAGGAACGAATTCTGAGAAAACAATCGAAAAAACAAAAAGACCAGAATACTTGGAGTATGCCCACTTTCAAATACTACTCCTCTGAGGATAACTCTGATGATGGATATCTTTCATCTGACTCAAACACTTCATCTATTATCCATCATGATTTTTCTGAGGATGACACTGATTGTAGTTGGGAATCATATGCCTCATCGCCGACTCATCACTACGATCTCCCACCACAGGCTCATAAAAAGATCAGCCGAAAACCGCCTTAATCATCGGCTACCCACCCTCCCTCCCGACCACATTGGTTCCCTTGTACAGCTTCTTCCTCTACTTAGGTCAAGGCCTAAGTATAGGGGGGACCAATGCCATCTGTATATACCATCCTTCTCCTAACTCCTAATCGCTCCATATCCACCCTTCTTCCATACTTAGGCTGTTCAAAGCCTAAGTATAGGGGGAACCGACATCCACCCGTATATACTCTCCTCATTTCCTGACCGCTTTTCTTTTCATTCTTTTTCTTCTTTTCTTTTTTCTTTCGTTTTTTTCTCACTCTCTTACGCTTAGCCCGAGCTATGTCTTCTTTACGCTTCTTGTGCTCTGAGGACACAGCACTCGCTAAGTATAGGTGGGTCTGTATATACTTTGTATATATTTTACCCATATCTCGTACTTTCGCGTAAGTCTATTTGTATTTTCGGGGTGGGTACTAACTGGAAAAAAAAAACAACAAAAAAAAAAGAAAGATTGAAAAAGAGGCTTCTTATTCCATTTTCTGCATAAAAAAAAATCCCTTGCATAAAATGTGAAAAAAAAAAAGAGAGTGTCTGCATTTCACGCACCTACACTTCATCCATCACCGCATGCATTTGCATCTGTGAAAAGTCATTGGGTTCTGAACCGAGTTATGAGCCGAAACCGAGAGTGGTCTGGGCTTGACCTTAATCCACCTAATTTTCAGAGGAACTTCACCGAGAAATAGAATTTTAAGAACTTCAGGTCTTTGTGACTTAATTCCTTAAGTTCCACATGACAATGTACAGCGTTTGACTCTTAGTGTCTAACCTGGTCTCTTCATTCTGGGTACAACTCTGGAATAGGGAATTAATTCGCACTCTCGCACTATGCACTTAGCTCAACCCAAACGGGATGTTGGAAGACTGTGTGAGTCTCTTTCCTGGTAGCGTGGAAATCTAAAGACCGGAGTACGGGTTGAAATAAAGCTTCGGAAAAGGGATGGACGGCTGGGCACAATTTTTCTAAGACCCCAAAAAATGTACGGAACAAAAGATTCTATATCCGTAGGGGCACAACAAGATCCAAGCAGAACCACCAAAAATTCCAAATACATAGAAGCATTCTACCAAATAAAAATCCGACCAAAAAGGTCCAAGCTTCAGAAACCTGCAGATCTTGGTGGAGACTCGGCTACACTGGCCATCTCCACAAGGAGAGGTGACTACACTGGCCACCCTCCAGTTCTTTTCTCTTTCTTCTATCTTCTCCCTCATTCGATTGTGAACACAGCACGACAGACCTTAGAAGGAAATACCTGACTCCCCGAGGACGAGTTACTGGAAAGGAGAGGAGCATGGTAGTCCGGCATTCTGAATGGGAAGAGCTAAAACCCTTCACACACATGAGTCGGTTATTCAATGTTCATAGGGTATACTTTGGGAAGAGGATTGATCTAAGATGACTTCTGAGTTGAAACTGTGTCAATGATGTGTAGAACTTGAGGGCTGTTGATTTTGAAATTCTAAGTCTCACAGAAGTTCCGCCACATTATTAATCCAAAGGTCAAGTTTAGTTTCACTTTCACCTTCAGTTCATGGTCTTCGTATGGAACCCAGTCTCATTTCACTTCATGGCATTTCTTTTTGATGCTCAGGGACGAGCATGGTTTAAGTATAGGGGGATGATGAATCTCGGATTCATCACTCTAAGTCTCATTAATTAGGCTCAAGTCCCTCAAGATCAACTGCATTTCTGCATTTATTTCGCATAATTAGCATCCGGGCATGATTGCATAAGAATTGCATTTTAGCATTAATTTCTGCATAAAATAAGAAGCCAAAAATCCAAGCCAAAAATTGACCTGTAAATAGCCTAACTTCCCCTATTTTTTAACTCCTTCATGCTAACACCGCATGCCACAAACTCACTTCCACTGTGTACACATCACTAACAAGAATAAATAAAAAATACAAAAAAATAATTAACCCTGGTAAGTGGACCAAAAACCCAAACCCTAAGTTTCAGGATTTTCGGACTAAAAGCCACATATCTTCCCCATCCAGTGTCCGATTTGATCCTACTCACTTTTGAACTAATGCACATTCAATTACCTTCAAAACAAGACCAAGTTCAAGTGAATCGGAGCTCGTATGTGAAAGTTGGGTTTTGGGCCTCTTTTGTACATTGTATTTTCGCGGCTTTTTGACCTGTATTTCATGCATTTATTTTCTTTATTAATAAAAATCCAAAAAAAATTAGATTTATGTGTGTTTTATTTATCTTTGAGTTTTCTCTATTTTTCCGGATTTTTATCGCGTTTAAAATTGACAAAAAAATTAGAAAACCCAAAAATCAAGGTATTCTATGTACATGGGATACCCCAAAAATTTGCTTTTCACATTTGACCGAATTTGGCTTTGATGTCTTCATGAAAGTTGTAGATCTCGTCGAGACGAGCATTTTTCGTGAAGGAACTTTTTCGATCCGAGGTCATTTGCTATTTTATATCGATTTTTGAAATCTTTTATTCGCGGATTTTTCTGGAGCTGACACGTGGTAGCCCCAGAGGCCGCCACGTGTCAACGTCTTTTGAGCTTTATTAATATCGTTTTTTAAAAAAAAATAATTAAAATCCACCGCACGTGCTGCGCACGTGCCCCCAGGCACGTGCCCCTCACGTGCTCCGCCAGGAGCCCCTTCCGCCACGTGGCCCCTATCTGGCCGTTCGATCTCGGCCGATCGAACGGCCAGGACCCGTCGTCCTCCTCCGGAACCGCCGCCCCGCTATCCCACAAACGGCCACCGCCTCTTCGTAACCACCGCCGCCCTCGCCTCGCCAACAACCACCTCCGCAACCGCCGCCCTCCTCTTTTCTCGCAACGTCCCCGACTCCATCGCCGTTGACGCCAACCATCTCCCTATTTTTCTATTGTAAATTGTTTCACATTTTATTCATTTTAAATTCATAAAAAATATAAAACCTCCACAGAAAATAACCAAAAATGGTAAAAATACATTAAAACATTTTATTTCTAATTTTCTATCATTTTTCTCTATTTTTAAAAACACAAAACCCATATTTTCATTTTATGCATACTTTGTTTTGAAAATTAATTTTTTTTGTAATTATAAATAATTCCAAATTTGCAAAATTAATAACCACTAAAAATGAAAAAACAGATATTATAAAAATATAAAAACCAACAAAATACCTAAAAATCAATAAAATCTTTAAAAACAAGCTAAAGCAGGAAAAGAAAAATTAAAATCTTTGATTAATTCTTGTAATTAATTACCATAGTTCATAATTGTTGCCTCCTTGTATTTGACACTGGGAGCTATATCAGGTTAATTAATAAATAGTAATCCACTTCTAATTCTTTTTATTTGATAATTTTTTGATTATTTCAGGAATTTACGGATGAACAATGACACATTATTATTTCTTTATTAATAAACTCATGAAATCCTGAACATCAGCACTCTTTTTGATAGTAGTTATTCTATCAACCTCATGCACACATCTTTACTTCAAGAATTTGAGTTGGTCTGTTCAAATCAAGATGCATGATCCTTCAGTTTGATGATTGATCCATTAGGCGACCTCGAGGTGTGTTATAGCACGTTGTCATAATGTTGAACGACCTGAAATTCCCAGTGGACTTCATTTTCCTGAACATGGATATCGACACACTGTTGCTCCAAACACCTATTATACTTGGTCGGGCATTCATATGAATAGCCAAAGCGATAGACTATGCATCTGGAAAGATCAACTTTAGCTCTAGCAATGGCAAAGGTACCATTGGATATGATCATCAAGACCAAAGTTAAAGAGACCATACCTGACCAGAAGGGCATTGAACCACTTACCAAGACTGACTGTGATGCATTTGAGGATTTGAAAAACTCTGACCTAACTTTATATGAAATTTTGACACAGGAAATCCTTACATCTAAGGAAGATATGGATATCATAGTCGACACAAATTCCCAATCTGACGTAGAGGTATAGTATGAAGAGATGATTGAATTATTCCAAGATCCATCTAATAATTCAATTAAGCCAAGGAACCAGGGTCCGATCTTGGAGGTCTTACAGTGTTCGCCAAGTCGAATCCGGCAATCATTGTATTGGCCACTCTCTCGGTGCATGGCCCCCAACCCAATCAAATCAATCAACAATTAACCGACAACAATATATATATATATATATGCAAATGAAAATAAATGTGAGTTAAAATTTATTGTAACTCGAAAATAAATGTGTATAGGGCAAGTAATGTGGAGTGTCAAACCGTTGAGAATAACGAAGGATAGATATAATTATTAATAATTAATAATAATTATTTTCATACTATTTTGGTCTTTTTTTATTTTTTTATGTGGGTTTTAAATTATATGTAATTTGTATGGGTTTTAATTGTCAATATATTTTTATATTTTTAATTTTATTTTACCTTCTTAATTTTACTAATTTTTAGTTTCTTTTTTATTTTTAAAATATAATATGTATTTATATATAATAATAATGATATTATAGTTAATATAAGTAATATATAGAATATACAACATATATAGGATTTTATGTTTTTAAATGTACATAAATATAGTCAAAATGCAATCAACAAATATTTTCTTCTTTTTTATGTAATTGTAATGTATTAAAATGTATAAAATAATGAATATTTTAAATATATAGATTTGTTTTTTATTCTAAAATAGATATTATGCTCAAAAATTCCCAAAAATATTTTTACTGTATATTATATACACTAAAGAAAAATACAAGATAGTGAACAATATTTTTGGTTTTTAATTAGTTTTTACGGATTTCTATAGTGTTTGAGGGCTTTTTTATTTTTAATATTTTTTTGTATTTTTAGTGATTTTTGGATATATGATAGAATATAGAATAATATATGAACTCTAATTTTGTTGGAATTTTTAGTCCTTCCTAACCACAGAGAGTTCTGAGCTCGAGGACAAGACTATATTGGACAAGAAAAGTTAGTTAGTCAATCTGGGAGGCTAGCCCACTCCTTTTTCAACAATCCCTCATTCTAGGGTTGACTGTCAAGCAAAAAGTTCGAGCTTTCTTAATCAGTTGGGAAAGCATGCCATCATTCTCTTTTCTCGGGCATTCCATTGTGGGAGGCCAATCTCCTAGTGGTCTTCCTTTTCTTTTTTTATAAGGGTCATCACGAGACCTTCAAAGAAGAAAACTTGACTACAACCATGTGTGGGAGTCTTGACCTAGCCATTGTACCTATGTCGGGAGCTCCCTCTTTAAACCAAACCCTTTTTTGCTAACAATTCGAAGCTCTATAATAAATGCAACATTGTTTTTTCATGCCTACTATAACTAGTTATTTCTCCTGGCTTGGGACAAGGCATTTATCTTCCTAACTTTTTTGATGATGTTTTAAATTTGTCCTAAATCAGAGCGATTATATTAAGGTCTTTGGTCTAGCATTCTCAATAGGAAAAGTAAAGATTTCCATTGAATACTCCAGAAATAGTGAGCATGTCCTTATATAAGTAGATATAATAGGCCTTTGGGACTCAAAATCATGAAGGATTTACTATAGTTCACCTTTTGTCCCAAATAATGATAATAGTAATCAAGGAGTCTGCCTAGTGCCCTAGCTTCACGGGGAGAAGCTTTCCCAACTAGTAGAGTTGGTGGATGGATACGGGAAGGGATGTTCTAGCTAACTTAATGCCCTCAATGCCAGCAGAATTGAAGCTTTTGAGGAGGAGGCGATTAATCTCAAAATATTAAAAATGGAGGCACTAACATGAGGGCAGAAAAAGCAAGACAAAGGAATGCCTTTGATCAAATGCGAGATCTTCGACCAAGTCTTCGAGCAGACTCTTCTTGACAACGCTTCTTCCATCAACCTTATTCCCTCTTCATTATTGCAAGAATTCATGCTGGGTCCTCTCAAGCAGACATGAATGATCCTTCAGTTGACGGACTGATCCATCAAGCGACCCAGAGGTTTACTGGAAGATGTTGTGGTAAAGGTGCAGGATACGCAGTTTCCTTTTGACTTTGTGGTCCTTGATATGGACTCACCTACACCCTTACTTCAGACCACTATTATCTTGGGATAGCCATTCCTGCATACTACAGAGGCCGTAGTTGATTACGGGTCTGACAAGATCACGTTCAGCTCAAGCATTTTCAGACTATAAACATGGTCAGTGAGCCAAAGGTAGTATCTGATGAAAGTCATGCAGTACCGCCTGAAGAAGACTATGATTTTATTACAGAGATAAGAGATACAAACCTCTATTTGAATGACACATGGATGCTAGAAATCCTCGCTCTTGAGGAAAACTAGAAAAGCATAGTCAACACAAGCTCCGATGAAACTTGGGAGACATAATCTAATTTGTTGATGCATCTCTTTGATTCAGATAATTCATGCCAGTGCGAACAAGATAAATTCATTGTAGATCTGTTCGGCGCATTGCTAGTTGAACATGAAGCCACTGAGGTGAGCAGTCCTACTTCTCAAGTGATGGCATATCATCCTCTTACCAGCATAGTTTCTGATGTGACCGAGAAGCAAACAAGATCAGAACCAGACTTAAAGCCATTTCTAACAGGCCTCAAGTATACTTTCCTTGCAGGTGTAGAGAACATGTATCTGGTCATCATCAACAGCAGGCTGACCCCGGATCAAGAATCTCGACTTCTCAATGTTCTAGAGAAAAATCGCAAGGCACTTGGTTGGCACGTCTTAGATCTCCGCGGGATAAATCTTGCTCTGTGCTCACACCATATTTACTCGGAAGAAGATGCCAAATCATCTAGGGAATTTCAAAGAGGACTGAACCCAAATCTGTGGGATGTCGTCATGAAAGAGATGACAAAGTGGTGTGATGCAGGCTTCATTTATCCCATCTCCGATTCGAAATGGGTGAGCCCTGTATATGTAGTTCCCAAGAAATCAGGGCTCGTCGTGGTTACAAATGACAGAGGAGAGGATATCTCTACTTGGGTACCGACATCCTGGCATGTATGTGTTGACTATAATTATGCCACAGAATCTCGAGATCAGGAATTAAAGATAAACAAAGTGGTCGTTGCTATACCCAAAAATCCCGTGAAAAACAAACAAATATTTTTTAAATTTTTTTTTGCTACTTATTTACCTATATAGCGGATAGGATCGGACTCAAGGAGGCTACAATTCCTGAGGGTTATTCAATTAATCGAAAATCAATTTAAAGAAAGAGCAGGAGTCTCAAAGGTAAACTATCCTTGGTTTTTGTGGGTTTTTATCTTTTTAATATTTTTAATAATATTTTTTTCTAATTTTTTTGTATTTTCAGATTTTCAAATTTTTAGTGATTTTGATTTTGCAATTTTTTATTTTCAAAAATGATGCAGAGCAATATTCACAAGATCAAAAATACGCACACCAACTCTTTGTGTAAATTTTCAATTTATCAAAAATGCTTAGAAAAATTCAGAGAAAATATTTTTGGGTTTTGAAAGTTTTGAAATATTTTTGGGATTTTTGTGAAGTTTTCAGATGTTTTTCTTTTAAAAATCAAAGAGTGGGAAAATGCGAAATTATGCACATCCTGGAGTAATTTGCAACTTAAAATTGATTTAAATGCCCAAAACTCCTGACAATTATTTTTATGAAAAAACAAGTACAAATATCTACAAAGAAGAACTAAAATCATAATTTTTGGATTTTTGTATATTTTTTATGATTTTTATAAGATTTTTGGTATTTTTCAATTTTTTGGGGTTTTGTAAATAATTAACGCACGCAATATGTACAGAAATTAAAAGACAATGAAATAAAACTACCTAATCTTTTTGGAATTGTTGGAGATATTTTCGAATTTTTATGAATTTTTGAATTTCAAGTGGTGAAAAATGACATGTTTTTTTTACTAATAATAAATGAAGACAAAATGCAATGAAATTTTTATACAATGAAGATGCACACTACAAGAGTCTAAGTTAATTATTTGAGAATTTTTTGACTAATAAAAACATTTATTTCAATAGAAAAATCATGCAAAATCAAGTTTGGATAAACAAGATTTAAATTTAAATAATGGAAAGTTCTTGCAAAAAAAGAACTATAGAACTAAAAGGAGGATGAAAAATAAAATTTACCCAGGTGAGGGTGTGCGTTGCACGTGATAGACTGAGGCAGGGACCTTTCTGTAATTAAGAAAACTTCAGGGGGGGCTGAATGCAATTTTTCCAAATATTTTTTTATCCCTAGGGTTCCCTCTCTCTTTCTTCGTTTCTACAAAACAAAAGGGGGGCACGGGCTGCCGCTGCCCCTCTCATTTCCTCTCCTCATGCAGATCAGGTGGTGGCGTAGGGCGACGGGAGGTTAGGCAGGGCACGGTCGCAGCTGGAGCGGTATAGATCGGCGGGGCAGTCGATCGCGCCTAGTGTTGCTAGGCTGGAGGTTGGAGGCTGGTCGTTGTAGGCCGCTGATCGGCTGGATGGGTGGGCTGAAGAGAAGGGTCCGCAAGGGAGCACGGAGCTCGTACGGAGATGGGAGATGCAGTGGTGGTGACGTCAATGGATTGTGGGGCCAACGGCGGTGGCGCGGTACTCGTCTAGGCGGCGGAGGCTGGCGTCTGGGTGTGCGGCCTCACAAAGGGATGGTGATATAGACTGAATGGCGGTGGCGCGTGCTGGGTGGCGTGGTGGAGGCATCATTGGGCTGCGGCGGAGGTGGCAGCCAATGGCGGTGGCGCGGTGCCCCTCCAAGCGGCGAAGGCTGGCGTCTAGGCATGCAACCTCGCACGGGGAAGCGTGCCTCGGTGTTTTTTTTTGTGAAATTAAATTTTTTGTAATACAGAGAACCGGTAGAAAAAACTTTTTTTATAATATTTTTTTGAAACAGAATGGCAGAAGACTTTTTTTATTATTTTTTTATATCCAAAATAGAAAAATTGAAAATAGAGAATAAAAAATGTTTTTTTATTTTTTTATTTTTTTATTTTTTAATGATCCTGCAAAACAAATGTTAGGGAGGAAGAAAATAAATTTTTTTATTTTTTTATATACAAATTAGAAGGTGAACAAGGATTCGGTGAAACGTGAGGAATCAAATCCGGTTCTCCGACCACCATGCATGGTCGGATGTGAGAGATCGTGCGAGGTAGAAAAGAATGCGTAGAGATCGAGAACATGAGATGAAAAATCCGAGTCGGTGGAGGATTAAATCGCGGGTGATGATTCGAAGATCTAGATAAAAAATTTGACAACGAAGAGAAAATGCAAGAAATAAAACTACGATAAATCTACGATAAAGATAAGAAGAAAATGACAATGGATCTCACCTTAGGAGCGAAAATGACCGTGATTGCCTCGACGAGGCCTACGCGCTGTCACCGGATAGGCACCTTTCTCGACGAAAATTTCTCTCAGAGATCGGACTCCTCTCCCAAAGATTGATCAAGTTGGAATGAGGGAGAAGGAGCCATATAAATAGAAAAGATAATGGAAATGAAATTTGAATTTTTGACTTTTTGGATAAAGAGATAAGAGTGATGAAAATTAAAATGAGATAATGATAAAGAGAGATAAAACTATTTACAAAACTAACTAATTTTTTTGAATTTTCGTCACTTTATTTATTGGAAAATTAAAAGATAATTTTTTTATTTTTTGTGGAAGTTAGTTAAGAAAATTAAATATATACATATGTTATATACATATATAACAATATATACATGGGTAATTGAGCAAATCAGCTTTTTAAAAAAAATAATTTTTTTATTTTTATTTTTAAATAATTAGTAAAAAATATATGTACAAATATATACAAATACAATATGTACAAAGTACATGGGAAAATTGCACAAACCACCCCAGAAAACTGACTTTTCAACCGTAACTCCGAAAATAATGAAAATACATCCATTTTAAAAATAACTTTATTTACAATCCAATGGAAGTAAGATTGGTTCATTTTGAGTTCATAGGGACCCGAAATTGGTCTTTCAATTAGTACCTAGTGGCTTTTTCCAAATGTGGTTGCTTTTATCTTGTACATGATTTATTTATGCAATTATTTTTTATTAATTAGAAGATATTTTTATTTACAACTTTGATTTTGAAAGTTATTTGATTTGGGGTCAATTAAGGTATAAATAAAATAGTGTAGTATACAAATATACATAGCACACAATTTTTTTGGATTTTCTAATTGAGGACCCTATCTCCCCCTACTTTATTCCTGGTCGATCAGGTCAAGTCTTGGCCTTCTCTCGTGGTTCGGGTCAGCCTGTATCTATTACATATATACAGTCTTCCTTTTTATTTTATTTTCTTTTTTTCCTTTTCTTTATTTATATTTTTTTGTTAAAATAATATACAAATATACAATATTTACACACAGATGCAAGTTAGTAAGAATATGGAGTCAGTGTTATATACAAGTGTTTTATAAGGGATTTTAAGCTAAAATAAATGAATAAAGATGACGAATCGCAGATTCATCGACTACCACCGTCTTAATGCAACAATCAAGAAGGACCACTTCTCCTTGTCGTTTATTGATCAAGTACTAGAAAGACTAGTCGGCAAGGAGTTCTACTCCTTTCTGGATGGGTGCTCTGGGTACAACCAAGTGGCAATCACCCCCGAAGACTAAGAGAAGACTACCTTCACTTTCCTATTCAGCACCTATGCTTTCAGAAGAATGCTCTTTGGCATGTGCAACGCACTTGCTACATTTGAAAGATGCATGATGAATCTTGGATTCATTACTATAAATCTCATTTATTAAGCTCAAATCCCTCAAAATCAACAACATTTCTGCATCTATTCTGCATAATTAGCATTCATGCATGTTTTAATAAGAATTGCATTTTAGCATTAATTTCTGCACAAAACAAGAAGCCAAAAATCTCAGCCAAAATTGACCTGTAAATAGCCTAACTTCCCTGATTTTTAACTCCTTCATGCTAACTCCGAAGGATCCAAACCACCTCCATGTGTACATATCACTCACAAGAATAAATGAAAAATACAAAAAAATAATTAACCCAAATAAGTGGACCAAAAACCCAAACCCTATTTTCAGGATTTCCGGACTAAAAGCCCCATATCTTCCCCATCCACTGTCTGTTTTGATCCTACTCACTTTTGAGCTAATGTACATTCAATTACCTTCAAAACACGACCAAGTTCAAGTGAATCGGAGCTCATATGTGAAAGTTGGGTTCTGGTCCTCTTTTGTACATTGTGTATTTTAGCGGTTTTTGACCCGATATTTTATGTACAAATTTTCTTAATTAATAAAAATCCAAAAAATAAATTAAGGTGTCTTTATTTATCTTTGTTTTTTCCATATTTTTTCTGTATTTTTTATCTAGTTTAAAAATGACAAAAAATACAAAATCCAAAAATCAAGGTATTCTATGTACATGGGATACCCCAAAAAATCATTTTGTGCATTTGATCGATTTTGGTTTTGATGTCTCAATGAAAGTTGTAGATCTCATCGAGACGAGCAATTTTCGTGAAGAAACTTTTTCAATCTGAGTTGTTTGTTATTTATTTTGTATTTTATAAAGTATTTCTTTTTTTAATTTTATTGTGCTGACATGTGGCAGCTCCTGGAGCCGCCACATGTCAGCAATTTTTGGCCTTATTATATATTCGTTAAATAAAAATAAAAAACGCCCTTGCACGTGCGAGGCACGTGCCACCCAGGCAAGCGCCAAGCACGTGCGTCTCACACCCTTTTGCCCCTAGCTCGCCACACGTCACCATCGTGGCCGTCCGATCTCGACCGATTGAATGGCCACTGCTCGTCTTCCACCTCCCGTCTCCTTTCCCAATCCTCCTCGTCGCCGCCCCAATCGGCAATCTCTGCCACAAATCCCGACCGTATCCTCTTCTCCCTCTTCCGTCTGCAATCAAATATCACGCCGTCGACCACCTTCCATAGCCAACCGCCTCCGTGATTTCATCCCCCGATCTCGCCAACCGCCGCCCCCGTGATAACCTCCAACGGCCAACCTCCTACGCATATCTCGCTATATCCAATATCTCCGACCTTCCATCGCCGGCCTCTTCCCTCTCTACTATTTAAAGAACACGGCTGCACCCCGACTCCCCCATCCGTCGATTGCACACGATAAAAACCCCGGTGGTGACAGCCCGGAGTCCCGCTCGTCTACGATGAGATCCAAGCTTCAAGCTTGTCGCAGCCCAACGATCGAGATCTCCTCTTTTGGTGATGCTCCTGATCTAGTGCGCGTCACCGTTGAGCCTACGACCACCGTACACCTGCATGCATCGTTCATCTGCACCGACTCCTACGCCGCCATCGCCATTCTCCTCCGATCTACAATGCCTCCACCTCCAGCAACTTGGGATCGACCCTCCTCCGCTGCTTCGAGTCGCACCCGCGCCTGGTGGCCATCCAGAAGCCCTCTAACAACACCTCCACCACCTTGTCCAGGAACCCTCCACCGGCCTTCGCCACTACTCCACCACCGTACGGCTACGCATCGCCGTCCCCTTGGTCGTGTGTCGGCCAGAGGACGGTCGACAACCCCTCCGCCACTCTTCTCCGCTAGTGGTCGGGCGCCCGACCCATGATCCCCCATGGCACGTGCCAGGCACGTGCGCCTGGGGGGGACGTTAGCGTGACCTCAGCCCAGGTCACGTGTTTTGCACGTGACCGTGGGTAATTTACAAAGAAGCCCCCTATCCTCCTCTCATTTGCGCTTCAGTCTAGACACCTAAGGAGCATGTGTGTCACATGTGCTCCCTTGGGAATTTTGCAAAGATACCCCCAATTATCGGTAATTACATTTAGGCCCCCTGTAATTTCTACATTTATATTTTAATTATTTACATATTGCATCAATACCCTTGTATTCCCCCTCTATTTTGAACCTCTTCTTTGCATCATTTTATTTATCAAAAATTTGCATGTTGTCTGTCAATTTATTATCTACAGTTTGTCATATTGTGGATATTTGTTTGATTAATGGTTAATTAATAATTAATTGTCTTGTGGAAAATTGCCTATTTTGCCCAGTTTGTACTCTTAAAATTGTATTTGATTAACCGTTGCTCTAAAAAATCCTGAAAAATCACATATTGTAGAGTTAATTGTGCTTGACATTATGCCCAAAAGAATTGAATTTGCATGCATAGTTTGCCCTGTAAAAATCATTTTGTATATTTCAGTATCTGACTTTTAATAGGTATTAAAACTTGTATTTTCGAGATTTAGGATTTTTTTGAGATCAATCATCTAGTGATAAATCTTAGATAATTTTGTTCCTTGAAACTAATTAGGTCTAATATTTATTATAATTAAATATTGAAATTCATTTTATTTGCATTTAAAAATTCATAAAAAATTCATATTGCATCCAAAAAATCCAAAAATATTATAGTGCATTCATTTCGTCATATTTTGCATCGTGGCCAAGTTTCATATTTTTCGAACATTGTTTGATCGTAATTCACATTTTAGTGCCTAAAACAGGCTGAAATTGCATTTACATCCTTTATTGCATTAAAAAATCCAAAAAAAAAGACATCCTCGAAAATCGCACACGAAATTTGATAGACATAATTCTAGGTTGTTCCTTTACCTCCTTGTGTTCGACCTTGAGACTTGCCCAAGTAAAATAAACATAAAACTGCATTGAATAAAATAGATGAATATTTTGTGTGGTTATTTTCTTGACCAATTCCGATTGCCGCCTATAACAAACGACAAATCAAATCACATATTAATTTTACGCACGATCAAATATACAACATCTCTTTAACGCGGCGATTTTCGGACTCGTTAGATGGCATCGTTGTCGAGGAGGCAAACGACCTAGTTTTTATCTTGAAATTTTTGTTCGGTTTTCTGCATTCGGGTAGTCTAACCCCTGAATCTTTCATTGTAAATTCCATTTTTTTCTCTGTAATTTATTTTCAACATTTATTTTTCTTTTTGATTTATTTTTGAGTCATTCTCTTACATAAATCTCTCTTATTTTTCTTATGAGGTGCCCGACGTACGTGGAGCGGTTTTTCAAGAAACCGAAGCATCTTCACCGACTTCCAAAAAGCTGCAATTAATTTAAGATCGAGTCAATTCGTGAGAGAGCATAGAGTATAGGATTTTAATTTCTGTAATTTTAGTTCTGTAATTAATTGCTCCTTTATAGCGGTGTCTATTTGGACTCTCGCGTGTGTAAAAAGACCTTAAACTTTTTCCTGTGGTGTGTCATGGCATGTTTCACTCTCCGGTGAGGGTGGGGCCCGACTTGAATGGCGATTAGGATAGACATGCACATATGGCTCTCAGAGCATTTTAATTTCTTGATTGTGCTCATAGGAATTAAGCCACACTTCACTCTTAATTGAGACACACATAGATCGTTCAACTTAGCCAAATTGTACTCAATTCTTCCCCGCTAATATAACTTTCTCCTAGGTGCGGTTTTTTCATCAGCTTGCATTCATATAGAATAATTTTTCAATTCTTGTTTTGCATCCCTTATGGAGATTGCGCGGATTCACTGTAAGTCTTCTAGCTGAGCATACTTCATTTTTTTCACGTGCATCGACTTTTTCCCGAACTGCCCCCACTTGGTTTTGTCACATAAATTTTAAAGGAAATTGGGATGGGATGGTAGACGTGTAATTGTGCTCATTTAAATTCTTCAGTGATCACCTAATTAAAATTGGGACTGCTAAATATATCCGATCAAAATAACCCATAAAATCAAGAATTTCTGCGGGAGAGCAACCCCAGCCTTGGATGCTTTTATTTTTCTAAGTGAGCAAGAGACGACACTTAAGGCTAGAGCCCGAAACCGGATTTTCATATTGACTACTGATTCTACCAAAAATGATTAGCTACTTCTCAGTGAGGATCTACGGGTAGCCGGTAAACGGTCCGGATTTCCTTAGTAGAGTGGGTGGTTTAGAGGATACTGTGTAAGGCTCCGTCCTCAAGTAACGGGTAGCCGTTCTATGGTTCGTACTTACTCCCATACTGGCTGAAAGTAGGTGCAACTAGTCGTAAGAATTTGGGCCAGTCATTATGAAAATTTCCGACACCTAACAGCTCGCTAAATTTTTTCCAATAGTGTTTTATTGCTAATTAAAATCTAAAAAATACTAGCCGAACTCTTACAGCTTCATCATGTAAGTTGGTGAACCTGGGGTTTGATTTGTGTTAGCATTGGTGTACGTGAACCAATTTCAAGATCAATAGCCACACATTTTGATAAAATTTCTTTTGACTATCCCTTGTGATCATCTCTCTCCTTTCGTGATTTAAATCTCATCATGGAACTCTTATCCAATAACTCTTGCAGACCCAACCCCTCATTCCTTTCAGCTCTTTCAAAAATGACCGAACGTTTATCCGAGAATCCATCAGAGCTATACTATGAAAATGAATTCGTATCGGTTAGACTCAAAACACATCCACCTACTTCCACAAGAGACTCTCAACCATCAATAGATCTATCTCTCTCTACAGATCTGATCTACTCTCTGAATGACAACCCTTTGTATTCATATCATACAAACCAACAACCGACTGAGGTCTCCACTTCTTCATACGTCAATCCACTCTATGTCGATCATATGATACATCCTTCATATTCGGTAAATGTCAATCCATCATTCATGGGAGATGATAACCACATGATCGAATTGAACACTTCTTTGCCTCTTCCATCGACCCTACCCTGGAACACCAATGAACAATCATCATCCTTGATTGACCATGACAACCCCCTCTTCAGACATGATACTCATACAGAGGATTGGACAGACCACACAGAAACACATCAACCTTGTATGCTGACTTCACAATATGAAGGTCCGACCACTCATGATCAAAGAAGTGAACTCACCACCTCTCGCAGCCCTGGACCATATCAAAGTATTGAACTCGACTCGGACCAACTCCACATACCTGGACCATATAAGCAGCCGCCTTCCATAATTATTGAGGAGATATTTTCAGAAGATAATGATAATATGCTGGATATTTCAAGAGACTCCTCTCTTGGCACATATAGGAAAATGGAAGAGGAAATTATCGAAACTCACACCCCGACTACTACCACGATTGGTCATGAAAATATTTTAGAGGATATTTTGAGGATGAATAAGAAATTTGATTTAATGGAGGATATATTTCGAGAATTTGCCTATTGATTAATTTCAATATCTGGTAGCTCGGACATTAAAATGAATGAGTAAATGATTGGTTCTAAGATTGAAAATTTTGAGGATATTCAGGAATCTGGGTACGATTCTAATAGTGTCACTTCTGCATCTTATTTCCCTACAAATGACTATGCCTCTAACTCCCACTCGGAACATCAGAACCCCTGCTCATCTTAGGAACACACCACATTACCACACCACACAGAAACCAAAAAATGGGAATATTTAAAAACACCAAAAAATCAAAAATCTGCAAAATTTCATAAAAATTGAGACTGAAGAAGATTTGAGTAATTCAGATCCTGTTGTACGGGAAGCATTGGAGAAGAAATTATTTTTTGAACTTCCCTTTCTAAAGGCCATTGAACACTTCCTGACCTTAAAAGATTTGTAATGGACAAATTAATGTTGAAAAAGTCAGGCAAGATACGAACAAAGATTGAAAGACATATCTTGTCAATGGCCTCCTCCTTGGTGTTGAGGAGAAAAACCAAGAGTCGCATAGTGAAGTGGTTACCCAGATTTGACTGTGTAATCAAAGACACAATTTTCACCCATGCTCGGATTGATGACGATTCACCGATCAATATTCTCCCGACCTCTGTATTTCACGAACTCAAACTTGGATCGATCATGAAAATACAAGAGATTCTTCAATTGGCTGACCGTTCGATAAAGCAGCTAAGAGGAATCATTTCTATCATCATGACATTCCAAGGTGCTCCGCTCAAGGTAGAATTCACGATCATTGATATTGAGCATCAAGGAGAATTCACCCAGTCTCTAATTATTCTTGGAAAGCCGTTCTTAGCATTGGCTAAGTTAATTATTGATTGTGGGACTCGAGAAATCAATTTCACTACATTGGAAGCACTTAGATCTGACCCTGTCTTTGAGGAACCACAATCTTCTGAGGAAACCCACGAAGTCCCCGACAACCGTAACCATGAAACGGTAGAAGAGCCCTACCCCGCTACGACACCTGAGATAGATGTTGTTCATGAGACTATTGGTTTAGAGACTCTCCCCCCTGCTCCATTCCCCGTTGCTCTCACCATGGAGAATCAAGTACATGAATCATATGATCTGGAGACTTATGCATGGGCACACCCTGGGTCAACCTATTCTGACTACATGGATCACATCAACTTAACGCAGGAATGCTCCAATGTCAAATCAATTGAGAACAAACATGCAGAAACTCTCCACAGTATTTCAATTCCCACGGATCTCAAAATAGACAAATCCTTCTACTACGATCCTGAGACATATGCATGGTCGCACTCTGGAGAAACCTTCTCTGAATACCTTGACCAAATCATCCCAAATCGAGAGTGCACCAACATTCATAAGACTAAGAACAAACATGCATGCCAAACACCGACCAAGGAGAAGAATTCCAATGGCTATTCATCTGGATACTCAAGTGAACTGGCACCTTCACGAAAGAAGAAAAAGAGAGTCACCTTTGACCTTTCGGAAGAGGAATCAGCTGATGATCCCTCATCATGTCCAGAAAAGGTAGTCTACATGAGTGAAGTCTGTTCGACAGCTCTAAAGCCATATCTTCGCAAGGATCTGAAATTCGATTCTTGTTGGACAACTCCCGTTCCTAACTACTATTCATTCAAAGCCGATGATCATGCCCTCTTCAAGTACACTGGAATCATTTCTTATGAGCTGATTGAGATCGGTGATTCTGAGTATTCATCCGAGGACAAACCGCTTTACCCCAAGAAGGAACGAATTCTGAGGAAAAAACTGAAGAAACAAAAAGACATGAATATTTGGAGTATGTCCACATTCGAATACTACTCCTCTGAGGATAATTCCGATGATGGATATCTTTCATCTGACTCAAACACTTCATCCATTATCCATCATGATTTTTCTGAGGATTACATTGATCGTAGTTGGGAATCATATGCTTCATCTCAGTCTCATTATACCGATCTCCCATCACAGGCTCACAAAAAGATCAGCCGAAAACCGCCTTAATCATCGGCTACCCACCCTCCCTCCCGACCACATCGGTCTTCTTGTATAGCTTCTTCCTCTACTTAGGCCAAGGCCTAAGTATAGGGGGGGACCGATGCCATCTGTATATACCATTTCCCCGCATCCTTCTCCTATCTCCCCATCACTCCATTTCCACCCTTCTCTTATACTTAGGCAGACCAGAGCTCAAGTATAGGGGAAACCGATGCCCATCTGTTAATACTCTCCTCATTCACATACCCCGATCACTTTCATTTTTCCCGCTCTTCTTCTATACTTAGATTGTTCACAGTCTAAAGTATAGGGGGGCAGTTCTGTAAATCTTGTTTTTTCTTTTTCTTTTTCACTCTCTTACGCTTAGTTCGAGCTATGTCTTCTTTACACTTCATGTGCTCCGAGGACACAACACTCGCTAAGTATAGGTGGGTATGTATATATACTTCGTATATAATTTACCCATATCTCGTATTTTCTTGTAAGTCTATATGTATTTATGGGGTGGGTATTAGTTCCAAAAAACAAAAAAAAACAAAAGAAAATAAAAGACAAGAAAAAGAAAAAGAGTTTTTCCACTAACTGTGCCCAAAACTTTTGAAAAATGGCTTCTTATTCATTTTTGCAAATAATTCAAAAATCCCTTGCATAAAAAAACACAAAAAATGTGTCTACATTTCATACACCTGCACTTCATCCAACATCACATTCATTTGCATCTGTGAAAAGTCATTGGGTCTGAACCGAGTTGTGAGCAGAAACTGAGAGTGGTCTGGACTTGACCTTAATCCACCTAATTTTCAGAGGAACTTCACCGAGAAATAGGATTTTAGAAATTTCAGGTCTTTGACTTAATTCTTTGAGTTCCACATGAAAATGTGCAGCATTTGACTCTTAGTGTCTAACCTGGTCTCTTTATTCTGGGTACAACTCTGGAATAGGGAATTAATTTGTACTCTTACACTATGCACTTATCTAAACACAGAGGAGATGTTGGAAGTGAAGGATATGGTTTGATCCTCAAGCGCATCACGAAAGCGTGTGCGTCGTATCGAATACGACAAGGAGCGACTAGTCGGACTAGTTGCTCGATGCAGCGGAATTTAAAAAATTTTATACGATGAAACCACATGATCCAAGAACACTTCTCGAATCTTTTCGTCTAAACCACAAACAAGTAATAGGATTACCTCTTGAAGCGTGGTTGCGATCGAGTCTCTAAACGAAGAGACCTCCTGTATCAAGTCCGAACCGACGGAGGAGACGCTTGCGAGCGTGGGGATGAACCGCGTGCTTCTCGCAATCCATGTGATGATCCAAGCGGCAGGTCTCCTGATCTCAACACACGAGATACGTCGTCTTCTACACGAGCGAGGCGCACCGAAGGAGACGGATATCCACGAGCAGACGATCGGGCAACATAACGACGATGCTGCGGCGACAGAGAACCTCTCTAGGTCATCCATGGTGGACGGCCACATGAGAGGGAGAGAGAGGGATGTCGAGTAGAGAGAAAAAGAGAGAGAGATGCTTCTCAAGCATTGTGTAAAGAGAGAGCATGGGTATGCCTCTCTATTTATAGGGTTTTGGGTAACATGAATCTCAATCCATGGCCAAACACAAATCCAATGGCTCTCATTGATTGTGTTTCTTTTAATGGCTAAGATTTGTGTTGGTAAAACCAACAACAATTAATTTAATTTAAATTAAATATATGTTGATAAATCAACCCAATTAATCACAAAATTAAATCATCAATACATGGAGATAATGAAAGGAGAGAAAGCCTCCTTCCATGTGGAGAGGGGGGACGACCTCCCTTTCCTAATGGGAGTGGTGGCCGTCCACCCTCCTCCATTAGGAAGGTGGTTATTTCATCTTTTATGTAATCTCCATTATTTGCAAGAACTTATGTTGCAAATTATTCTACAAAAATAATTCACAATTATTTTGTAGACATTGCAATCTTGCCATTGAAAAAATTGTGAATCATATTCACAGCCCAAAATGTAAATTACATTTTCAATTCAATGTCCAATGTGAATCCAACTCACATTAACATTTAAGTAACAAATTTAAATTACAAATAGCTCTCTCTTATATATTATAAATCACATTTATAATATATATGACTAATATGGATATTGCTATCCACATTATTCATATCCATGATAATTAAATCATATTTAATCATCTTGGATCTCTATTCTCTTGTTCTCAAATAACATGAATCATATTCACATTATTTACATATTTGATAATCAAATCATATTTAATTATCGAAGACAACTCTCTTTATAATATGAATCGAATTCATATGATAATTAAATCACATTTAATTATCTATTTCCTCAATGCTCGGATACATAAAATCAACAAGAGAATTATCCATGAACTCCTTCAAGGATAATGCGCTTTCTCCGCAGATACTTGGAGATAAGGACAGGGCGATTGTATTGTTCCACGTATAGTGACATGGATATTGAGATCATATCTCAAATCCAGATCGCGGGCCTCCCATAGATGCTTGATTAAATCAAGACCGCAAATCTAATCTTCTCATTGCATCTGAATCATATTCAGATCAATGTCCAATAATTGGACTAAGATAAGATTTCTTCTCTACTGAGAGGAGTCACTAAAATCCATACCCGTTTCATCACTCCCTAGGAATGGAAGTGCCATGGTTATACAATCGTTTATGATCACATCACCCTCAGGTATTCCTAATACCTGTACATCTTGCATACTGGAAGACTCAGATTAAACCCGAAGTATTGGATCAACTTTATACTGTCTACTTCATGGTTTTATCATTAAGTTTCTTATTCGATCATTGGGAGTTGGTATTGATCATATACTTTCCAAAAGCATATATCATACCTAGGTCTTGATCTATACTTTCCAAAAGTATATATCAAACCAACAAATTCAGTCAAGCTTCCAAAGCGAGACGACCGTGCGCACGGAATTTGATTCTTCCCAATATCTCATGAGTGAGCTCATGTCTTCCGGTTCAGTAGTGAACCTGTATGATCCCTTTGAGAGATCGCATTACTCATATGCCCTTATATGCACACCAGCGCACCAGTGTATAGACCTTGATTAGATCATCAACCTATTGGTCTGCCAAATATACATACTCAGACATATAGTAACACATCTGTCTTCGGTCAGAGGATGTGTGCCTATATCATGACAGCATATGATATAGGACTTTGGTTATCTCGATCTCGTTAAGTCAACTCTTTGACCTAACTAATCTGACACCTCCGAATCTCTATTCCTATGCAGAGGACCTATTTAAGAAGTCAGTCAGATATCAGCCTAACTGAGAAAGGATTGCCATCTCCTACTCAGGCTGGAGATCATCTCTTAATAATCATTTGACGGTGCTTGATGAGTCCTCAATCTAACTCATTAGATATTCATCTAAGCACCAGCCTCTATGATTCAATAATTGAATCAACAGCTGTATGATCATTAAGAAGGCCATGGTACATAACCCTAATTGCGCTAAGGGACCTATTATGCAAACTATGTACTCTTTATTTCAGATTAAGGAGTGAATTGCAATAACATTTATTGCATAATGGCTCGCTGTGGGCTCGCATGTCCAACAATTTCCCACTAGCCCAAAGAGCCATTAATGGGCTAATCATTTAAACCCACACTCATGTAACAATCATAGGCTATTTAGAAAATAGCTAGGTAAGCTGATCAGTCACTCCGTTCCCAAGAGACTACGCCAAGTCCTTTTACGGCACTTGCCTATCTCCTAGTAACAGTGCTCGCATCCAATGCGAATGTTGCATCTCATGCAACCGATACTCAATTTTTGTTGGTTATAGTGTCCTTGACACTACATCTTTTTAATTATCATAACTAGCATTCCCATAATCCTTATTAGAATACCTTCATTCCTGGAGATCTCTATCTCCTAAGGTATCTACAGTTAAGACCCTTATAGATCACTATCTACAAGGTCTTAAACCTTTGAAGATGAGACTTTGAGATCACTATCTCTAAGTTTCATCATCTTTGAAGATATTGTTATTACTGTAACCAAGTGTTTTATTTCCAGAATAGGATTAGTAACAGTTTACTATTCCCACTGCATGGCAGACATATGGTTTTTGTACACATCTAGCATACACTTCAGCTTCGCGTAACTGATGCACAAGTGCAAGCAGTTCTGGCTTTTACTTCCTCAACTCTTTGAGGTGTTATCCCTTTAGACAGGTCACTACCACATCTTAAGGGAAGGAAGCCTTTCTTGGAATTTTCCAGAGAATGGAATAAGCCCAAGGTGTACTACTAATGCGACGGTCCCAATACCCTCTTCTCTTTACTTCTGAACAACTTCAGAACTAAGATCTAAGAGGTATCCTTGAGATCATATCTCGAGGTATGGGATAACCATATTATAAAACACTTATTATTATCATCCTTAGATCATTCCAAATGATTAGGATAATATCTACATTTAGCACGATGAACACAATGGCACTCCCACTAAGCTTCACATGGTCCATCAAGATTTTATCTGAAATCATAACATTTATAATTTCATCAAATCTTATGTTCCAACTACAGGAAGCTTATTTGAGTCCAAAGATGGAGTTCTTTAGCTTGCACACCTTGCTTTCCTCAACCATGAAGTCTTGGGGCTACTTCATATGAATATCCTCAGAGAGGTATTCATAGAGGAATGCAATCTTGACTTACATTATGAAGATGTCATAGTCAAGTTGTGTAGCTATGGTTAGCAATATTCTGATGGGTTAAAGCAAGGTCACTGGAGAGGAAGTCTCATCGCAAGCGATGTCTTCTCTTCGGTGTGTAGCTCATGGCTACGAACCGTGCTTTGAAGGTCTCTACCTTTTCATCAGGTTCCCTCTTTCTCTTGAAGATCCATTTACACCTTAATGGGTCTGACCCATATAGGTGGATCCTCGAGGGTCCATATACAACACTTGTATACGAAGTCTACATTAGACTTTTATTGCCAACATCCATCTTTTCCATGTCATGATCCTCAGGAGTTTCATCACATGAAGTCCACTCATTTTCAGACTCAACTGACACATGGAATTCATCCTCAAACTTATTTGAAGAGGTATTAATGTTTCATCTTTAATTGTTTATTTAGTTTCTGATTTCAGGAGCCTCATTATCTTCTCAAGATTAAATGAGTTCCTTTTCTTCATTTTCATATTGATTCTCAAGAGAGTCATCCTATAAGAATTATATTCTCAAAGATTAGATCTTTTAAGAATCTCAAGGTTATAAAGTAGGTATCTAATACCATCCTTTATTTTCCTAATGAAGTAGCACTCTCTGGTGCTAGATTCCAGCTTACCAGCTTGGGACCTTATTAAGTGTATAATGTAGTCTCTACCACATATACCTGGAAACTAAGAGATAATTATGATAAGATTAATCATTGATCAAATCATGTCACACATGATCAATTGCATCTCCCTACAACTCTATTGAGTTAGGGCTCATTAGGAGGGATGAGATAGAAATGATATTCACATCTCCATAAGGTATTCCTTGAATTCATCTAATAGGTACAAGCTACCTTGATTAGATCAAATTCATTTCATCTTCCTTCAAACTTTGGTTCTAAACCAAATTTGTGAAATCTTTGAACATTTCAAAGTTTTCTAAGTGAAGAGAAGAAATTTCATATCACAAATAATCATTAATAGATATCACATATCCATAATGTTTATTCTGATATAGATGATTCACATACATCAATGTGTATGAGATCTTGAATACCTTAACATCTTACACCATTCCAAAAGAAGGGTGTATTGGACATTTTACTTTGAATACAATATTCATAAGTATGCAAGTTTTGAAATTTTAGACATTCTAAAGTTTCATCTCTTACTTGTCCATTGATCTCATCAACAGACATATGTCCAAAACATTATGTCAGATCATTGTCAAATGATCTTTATCCTCCTATTGATCTTTAAAGGTTTAATTTTCAGTATTAGAAATCTCAATGAACCATTCATTAATTTTCTAATTTAGTGGAGTCCACTAGATGTAAGATTACTATCTGAAATATCTCCATCATAACTCTTTATGATAGGTCTATTCCAGATTTCATGTTTATTCCTAACATTTAGAAATAAACAATGAGTGTATTCTAATATCTAGGTCATAGAGACATTCTCCAAGACTAAGGGCTCCCACTGAAAATATGAAGTCTATTCATCCGGTGGAAATTATTGCAACAATTGCATCAATTCCAACATGGATGACCATTAAACATTAAGATCAAATTTCTAATATTCTAATACAGATGCAACCAATTGTAAGTGTCATTAGAAGATCGAGATACACTTATTAGACTTTATCTTATCAAATAAGTAAGTCAATTTCAATGATTATATGTAGATTATTCTGATGTACTATCCGATTCCTTCTCTAAGGATTCTAGATAGATTTGATAGTCATAATATCAACACATCAACTTATTGCAGTATTGCCATACATCCAACTCTTTGGATGTCATATGGAAGTCACAGAAGTACAGTCAACTCTTTGACTATACTTCTAACTTGGGTCCAACCCATGCTTCCACTGCGCTCCATTTGTCTATAAGCAACCATTGCTCAAGACCAAGGATCTCTTATGTTAAAATCTAAAATTTCAATATAAGAGTAATTCAACATTTATACAAGCTTCATGAAATTCATACAATATGAATATTATGAAGCTTCATGAATGACTAGAGTAAAGATAGTAGAATGATGACACTCATCACCTACATCCATCTAAACTCTTAAAGCATAGGTTCAGGTAGGTACTCAAACAATTTGAATACATTATCTCTAATAGAGCTACCATTCTACATGATGTAAAGAACCATGTCATTCATGATTAAATGTCAAGAGCACATATGTATGCCTGAATATCTTTATTGATTTTATAAGGATTAATTTGATAATTACGATCATCATCGATATGTCACTTCAAAAGTATATTCGATAAGATAAAGACTTATAGAGACATACAAACCCTAGGTTTTAGTTCTATTGTCTTATTTAATTATCACTTCTCATTATTATGAGGAAACTTGCACATTGCAACCACATACATTATGTATCCAATCGCAAGTACAATATCTGGATCATGAGTCCAATCCATGATATTTTACTGGTTATTAATGAGTATAACATTGAGTGGGTTTAATGAAGGATTATCTGAAATAAGTAATTTGCATAAGGGTATATATTTATATATATACATGTTTTACTTTGAATTAGGAATTTTATATCAAAGTTGTCTTGCTATGTCAACAATGAAAGTTCATTCCCTTAATCACTTTCAATGTAAGAGATATACTTACCATTATATCTCAAGCAAGATCTGGGATCTCCTTCCTTATCTTTGTTGCATCCCAATAATATGAGAACCTAAAACTCGGATAAAAAGAAGCGGGAACACATTCCCCCTTGCAAGTCCAACTTGCATCTCCCAATTCAGTCTTTAATACTCGGGCCCACCACCCCTAAGGTGATGTTGACCCGTCATTAATTGAACCAACTGTCAACAGGAATACAACTCGCTATGCGCAATCCAATATCACCCCAATAATATAAGGACCCGATATTGGGGTCACTACGCATACGTCCTTACTCTTTCGAGAAGCGACGAGCCCGATCCAAATGGATCATATCCAGGAGTTGTCACTTCGTACAGGCGTCTCCCACATATAATATCTGGCGACGGAATCCTTCGCCTTGACGGGAGACCATGGATGTCACTTGTGTGATCCTCCATCTCTTATTCAAGTTTAATTAATTACTATGAATCACATTCATATAATTAATTCTTCCAAGGGAATTATTAACTCTAATCATATTAGAGTATTTTTATTGGACATAATTAACTTAATCATATTAAATTAATTATCAATCCAATTCAATCAATCAAACTTGATTGTCTTACTTGAATATATATGGTATTATTCTCAAAGTACGTATTAATTCGTATTTTAATAATTAGAAAAATACATCTTAATCCCTCGGACATTATCCCGACCCTACCCGCTGTCATGACCAGTACCAGCGGGAGTGGGACGGACCGCATACGTTGCAACCCACTACCCCAGCGATCCCCGACTAGATACCATATCCGCCTCGAGAAAGGATAATGCCAAATTGATTAATTTGTACTTGAGATGATCATCGGTTATTCAACCGAAATTATACCATATAGTAATCAAAACAATTTTGATTATAAGGAAATTTGCTAGACAAATTCCCAATCCTATTCAAGCAAGGAGTTTGATGATTGTGTTTCCAATTATGATCTAGATCAAATCTAATCAATTAATTGGTTGAGGTCAAGTCAATTAAGGAAATAATCATATTCCAATATTTCCCAAATATTTTCCATAATTATTTCATGAAATTAACAATTAATTTCTCTAATTGACAATCACATGGTTCTTGATTAGGAAAGTAATTTCAGCAGTGACCCCTACTTACTAAAATTAGCATATCTCAATCAATTTAAATCCAAATTAAGCAAAGTAAGTTTCCATAGTTTGCTAACTTGATTTAGAACAGAACCTATGTATTTTGCACGCATTTCGAGGCGTCTCTAAACAGTAATTAACTCTTTAATTACGTTAAGATTCGCAGTTCCCGTAACAGTGAATACATGTTCATTAAAACTACCATATCTAGAGCATACGAAATCCGATTTACGCAAACTCAGATCCTATGGTTTCCTTATTTAATGGGGAATAAAATTAAAGTAAATAATTCGTGCTAAACATTTTAAACATGGCCGAAAGTATTTACTAAACAGATCTGCGAAATCAAATGCGATAAAAAACTTTCGCGACCATAACGAACCCAAATCGTACTCGGTTAGCGAATCATATTCGAAACCGTCGACCTAAGGCTCTGATACCACTTGAAGGATATGGTTTGATCCTCAAGCGCATCACGGAAGCGTGTGCGTCGTATCGAATACGACAAGGAGCGACTAGTCGGACTAGTTGCTCGATGCAACGGAATTTAAAAAATTTTATACGACGAAACCACATGATCCAAGAACACTTCTCGAATCGTTTCTTCTAAACCACAAACAAGTAATAGGATTACCTCTTGAAGCGTGGTTGCGATCGAGTCTCTCAACGAAGAGACCTCCTGTCTCAAGTCCGATCCGATGGAGGAGACGCTTGCGAGCGCGGGGATGAACCGCATGCTTCTCGCAATCCATCTTGATGATCCAAGCGGCGGATCTCCTGATCTCGACACACGAGATCCGTCGTCTTCTTCACGAGCGAGGCGCATGATGAAAGGGACCTGACGAGGGTCTAGAGTAATCCGCACAAGGCGGGACCACAATGTCGCTGAGGCGACCGCTCAACAGATCCCGAATCAATCAATAGTTAACCCACAATAAATATGCAATGATATCCAAAAATGTGGAGTTAAAATTTATTATA